>KZ451918.1:929141-989569 GCA_002786265.1 Apostasia shenzhenica
GCAAGACTTTTAAGATTATCTTCGGAGTTAACAAAACTTTTGCATGAGCCTTTCTTCGGATTCGGGGACATTCCATTGGAATAAGATTTTGTTTTATTTGGGCGATTACTTACAAGTTTGCTAGTAATGTATAGTCATGAGGTTGTTTTAGTTGCTTCTTTGAATTTTTAGAATTTTACTCTTTTAACTCCTTTTATGGGAAAGATATTCTTTTGATTTAAAAAAATATATGACAAATAGATATTTTTGCAAGTTTTTTTTTTGTCTTGTATTTATATAGTGTGTTTTGTTTTGAAAGGTTAAATTTAAGAAAGTTAAAATTAAAATTTGAATATAGATGTATTTTTTTTATTAAAAATTGTGAAGAGTGAAATAAAGTAGTTATTATATTGGAATATGGAGGGTGTGATATAAAGTTAATTATTATATGTTGGAATATTGAGGGATGTTGATATAAGTTAGTATTATTATTAGTAATATGTGTAGTTATGTGAAATTAAATTTAATTTTTTAATTTAAATTTTATGTGTGATGTGATATGCCTGGTTTAAATTAAAAGCAGGTTTAAATTTATTAACTCGATAGACAAACAAGGCTAGAAATTACAGCAGCATTTGAGTTTCTAATGAGCGGATTTGCTTCATCTGGGCCATCTAAATTGTAGAACTCTTTTTTACGTTTATTAATGTAATAAAATATTGTTTAAAATAGAATAAAATGGACTGACGACAATTTTTTTACGTAGAAAAACCCTGAAGTTTGTTTCCCCGGGGAAAGAAAAACCACCGATGTTGTCCCAAGCGATTTAAATTCACTAATTAAATCCCTTCTCTACAAAGCTTGATTCTCTAATAGAGACCGAATTAGTACAAGAGAGAGATAGAGAAAAGAGAGGGGCAACTCGGCCAGAAAGAGAGACCTCCCTGCTTTAGGGCATTCTCCTTAACCCTTATTTATAGCCTTTAAAGAGGAGGGGGATATAATAGGTACAGTTTGCCACATCTGACACATTTTCCTGCAAAAAATATTTAGAGTGTGACACATGCTATTTTAAATGCTGAGTTGACATAGTAGTACGGAGAGTACGATCTGGTTATATCTCTTTAAGCTGCTGTTTTGCTTGAGCTACATCGAACTGAGCTGCTATCGACTTGGGCTGTTAGAGAATGCTCTAACAACGGTTCTTAATTTAGTTAATCGAGAGTTGAATTTCACCAAATATTGAAAATAAAAGTTGATCAAGGAGTCACTCTTGGGCGGCATGTTGCTATAACCGTGAACTTATATTTTGAATGAAAAAGTTGCTAATTGAGAAAACAATTTGATGATTCATCGAAAGTGATATTTTGATGTCGTTAAATTTTTGATAGTTTTTCATGAAAAGGGTATGTTACAAATTTCGGTCTCAAGTTTTATGTTAAGTGAACTAATTAGGTCATTGTTTATTCAATATTTGTTGGATTATTATTTCTTTTCAATTCCATTAATGTGTATGCATTTATGTCCCATGATATTTTTTTGTTAATGAAAATTTTCTTGGATTAACATGCTTGTGAAAAAATTCTTTGAAATTCTTCATTATTTATCTGCTTATATAGTTTATTCATATATACATATATATATATATTTATTAATATTTTTATTTATAAATGATACTAGGAATTATCAACTTACTTATGATAAACGGGTGGAAATATGCAATTTACTAAGGATGGTTAAAAATTAGATTGATTTTTTTTTATTTTTTAATATAATATTTTTAAGTAAAACATGAAATTTTAAAAATACAAAATTATCTAATATTGTTGAAATAATATCTCCTAAATCATCATTAAAATTACTATTTTTTCTTTCTTTCTTAGCAAATTAATGTTGGATCAACAACAACAAGATTTCATTTTTCGTCAGAAAAGCTATTTACGCTTTATGAATCTTGTTTTAAGTTTTTTTTTTTTTTTGATCAAAAATCTTGTGTTTTATTTTTTTTTTTCGATAAACTTCTTGTTTTAAGTTTAGATTAAGAGTTTTAATTCGAAATGATTTTGGTTTTCGGTGATTTCTAAATTAATGAAAAATTATTTTTGAAATGTGGTTTACGTAAACTAAAAAATTGCATCTATTTGGTAAATGTAAAAAAATAATTTTCTTGATTTTTTAGTTATTTTTAAAAAAATATATAATTAAAAATAAATGAGGTTAATTATATTAAAAATTATATTATTATGTGAAATAAAATGACTTATTAATATTAAAATTTAATATAAGATGGGAATATAAATAAAAATTTAAATATTTTTTAATAAAAATTAAAATTTTGAATTATGACTAAAATTAATTATGAAATTTTAGTGTATTATCAAATACAGTCCTGGGGATTTTAAACTTGCAATTGTTTAAAATTATTGAAACACGTCGGAAACTGAATTTTTATTTTGGTGGAAAATAAACTGAAAATAATTAGCCATTTAAAATGATTTTTATATTGCACGTTAAAGCTCTCAAATATTTTAATTTATATTTAAAACCCTTAAGTATACAAATTTTACTTACTAAATCAACGAAAACCTTTCACAATATTAACATTTAAATTCTAAAAGTTATATTATTAAAATATTTAAAATTACTTTTTAAATATTTTGTTTGTTTTAAAGAATAATTGAAGTTGAATGAATTCGGGAATGGAGTCAACCAAAAGTTTTATCTCTCACTAATTTATTAAAAAATATCTGTGTTTACTATATAAGTTTGGAGTTATAAATAAATTGACCTAATTATGGCGCATTAAGGATTAATTGTGTCAAAGTTATTCGATTTATTTTTATGATCAATTAATGGGTCATTAATTACAATTAATTGCTTATTATTATTAAATTTTAATTATAATATTAATATTTGATATATTTCATAAATTTATTTATTTTAGTTTTTTTCGTTTTTGATTACACTAAACAAGAAAGTACAGTGGCATAAATTTCCTTGAATTTTTTTATTATTCAAAATTACTATTAATAAAATAAAATGGAGGCGGCGAAGGTGGGGAAGGGCAGGTTTAATCTATTTATTAAAATATATAAATAGTAAATATGTATATTTACTTATATTAATAAATGGATTAATATCAAAATTGTGGGAAACCTAAACAAGACCAAATGATTAATTTAAGACAATTAATTTTATATTTATTATTAAAAAAAATAAATAAAATCTCTGTAATATTATTTTAAAAAACAAATCTAATTTTTATTTGATGGGATCAGTTATCGACCCGCATCTGACGCAGCTCAATATATAAACGGACCAATTCCAATTTCAGATAATTACTTTAAATTAAAAAATTATTCTAATTTAATGAATAATTTAACGCGGGACGTGAAAATGAGTTGCCAATGATATTTATAATAATACTCGGCAAAACTTGATTAGCAAATTATTTTAATTAAGAAGAATAAATATTTTTCTTAAATAAATTATACTAAAATAAAGGATTTTTGAAATCCCGTAAATTTAAAGGTTATTTTAAAATTAAATTAAATTGGATATCGTATCGATATAAATAAGAATTTATGGCAATTTAAGCATTAGAGCGCCCATTTAAATTTCGATAAATCAGATCCCGAGGTTCAGGAATTTAGGACAAACGTCTCACCGTTTAAATCCAACAGTAATTAACACACAAGTATTATGCGATCACACAATTAGAGCCAAATAAATAATTCAAGGTCAAGCGAATAATTTCATGTAGAAATCAAATATCGTGTCTTAATGAGTTCGGGAAAAGAAGTACAAATGATTTGAATCGAAGAAGAGTCACTGATCGGGCGATGCACGGACAAAAGCGCAGACAGGCCACGAGCAAAGGCAGGCGGGTGAACAGCGCGCAGGGCACACGGCGGGCGGCGCAGGTCACGCGAGGGCGTGGCGGCCGCGGGCACGCGGGCGCGCAGACAGGAGGGCTGCGGGCCTGCGCGGCGGGGCGCGCACCGAGGCGCAGAAGGCGGAGCGGCCGCAGAGAAGGGTGGGCGGAGCGGGCTGAAGGGCCGGCGGCGCTTTGCGTGTGCGGGCCGCGGTCAAGGCGAGCAGCTCGCGGGCGGCGGGCGGTGGGGCGGCCGCGGGACGCGGGCTGCGAGGCGCCGGCCTGGAGAGCGGCGGGGGCCGGGTGCGAGCGCCTGCGGGGCCCCGCGGGCAGGCAGCGCCAGCGCGCGAGGAGCGGCGGGTGCGGAGTCGAAGGGGAGTGCGGGGCCAGGCGCTGGGCGGACGCGGGCGATTTCCCGAACGCAGAGAGGAAGAGAAAATGGGAAATTACATCAAGGTACTGTATTTTGGGTGAGCTGAATGAAGGGAATTTTTTTTTTTTTGTTATGAAAATGTGATAACTAGGCTATTTAGAGATTTCACCAAAGGCTAACTCTACCTTTACCTTCACCGGAATAATCGACCCTTAACAAAAAGCCAAACAAAAAACACCGGATCTTAGGCTCTGCAGAAAAACAAAACACAATTTCATTTCATCACAATACTCTTATTTTTTTTTACAATGCAAGACGACCTCTTTATATAGAGAGATCCTATATAAAATTTAAAAATACAATACTAAATGCAGAAAATAAAATACCAAATAAATAAAAGCAAATATGGAACTAATTTTATTACAATAAAATAAAATCAGCTCCAATATTACATGCTAAGCTCATTTTTACTCTTAGTTTGGTTGGAGGGAAATATATAAGATGTGAAATAAGGTGATTGTTTAATATTAGAGTTTGTGTATAATGAGATATGAAATAATTTTTTAATTTCTTTAAATTAAAATAAAGCTTTTAGTTACGACTATTTTTGCCAAGTGGACTCACTTCTTATAGTCCTCAACTGAACAAAGCGTTAAGCTTTGTGGCATTGCCAAAATTTCTTTTTAGTTCATGATTTAATCTGAAATACGACCTATCATGGATTGTTGTGCCCTTTCTTGATGCAAACTTTACTATGAATATGGAAATCTTACTGTGGAAGAACTGAATCACGGTTGCAATTTGTATGCAATCGCAAAATCAAATCATTATTGTCAAGACCTTAAACTCAGGTAATCTTTATCTTTTTGCTGATGGTTTCAATAGGTGTCTTTACACTGAAAGGGGCTCCTTATACGCATGATAGAAGGATTTCCAACTCCAACTTGCTTAAATTTTTTTTTTTTTTTGCCATCTTGCTTAAGTTATGCCTAATTTAACTAAATTTTGTCTGATATTTTATTAGTCTATCATGTGTTTTATGCATTATGTGTGACGCCCGTGGCCGAAGAGGGCGGGGAGTGACGCCGGGTGATGTCCTAAGAGAAAGAAATCACTGAGGCAAAGTGCGGCTCCTGGCAGGCTTCTAGGCCGAATAATGAGTGGTGAGAGGGGCGCAAGAATGAATCGTCCCACATCGGAAAGGGAGGGAGATCCTGAATTGTATAAGTAGATAACGTGATCTCAAATAGTAGAGGCGCCTTTTGGGGCAAAACCGTGAGGCTAATGATAGAAAATTCCGTAGTTAAGCGTTCTTGGCCTGGAGTAGTACTGGGATGGGTGACCTGGAGTAGTACTGGGATGGGTGACCTCCTGGGAAGCAGTTTTTCTAAAGCCAAAGCGAACAATACCTCTACAATGAGATCACGAGATGTTACATTATGAAACTACAATACCTCTACAATGAGATCACGAGATGTTACATTATGAAACTATTAAATTTCTGTAACACCTTTAAGCAAATCTCACAACGACAAAACATGAGAAAGATATATAGAAAAACACTCTTATCCCTGTAGATGTGTTTTAAAACCCTGTAGCCCAAAAGCAGACAATATTTATGGAGGCGAGCTGTTACAATTTCTTTCATATAGATTCATGGGTCCAGATGCGAGAAATTAGATTAAAGGGTTTGGGTTGGAATTTGACCTCAATTTCTTTCAGTGTTTGGGAACTTTGGCTAAAAAGCCTTAGATTAGAGGAATTATTGAGGTTCAAAGGCTGAAGCAAGTTGTGGAAAACGACCAAATTATACCTATATTTCCGCTGACGGTTGGATTTAGCCTCTGCCTGGTACTTCGTCTTGCAGGTATCAAGAGGGTCGAGGACGGTGGCGCTCACCAAAGCCCCCACCGCCCCAAACGTCGCTTCCGCCACCGATTCGAAGCTCACGCCAGCCATCCCCTCTTTTCCGGCCGTGTAAAGATCTCGACCCTTTCGTCCTCCAAGCAGTACGAACTCCTCGAAGGCGGCTTCAACTCCTCCATGAAATCAGCAGTACATAGATTCGATGGCTTCCTCTTCTCCTCTGCCAAGTGCCATCTCCTCAAAGATCCCAGCCAAAATAAGGAGATTTTCGAGAGCGTGGAGCAGGGAGGGAAGGAGAGATGACCCGCAGACCAAAAGATGCGACAGGGAAGGCGATGGCGCCGTCCCTCTTGGCCGGCGAATTAAAGCCCCGAGGTCTAAAATTATATTATTTTTAAAAAATAATTTAAAATAATTTTAAAATATTCTATAACTTATTCTGCATAAATTTTAAATATTACGTAACTATTTTATTTTATAATAATATTATTTAAGAATAAATTTTATAAAACTATAGTAAAATCAGTGATAATATATAGTGCTGAATATTAACCTACAAAGAGAAAATATATAAATAAAATAAATATTACTTAGTATATCCGGAAGAAAGTTGTATTGCAATAATTGAGGATAAACTCAGAGAAAGTCGGCTTAGATAGTTTGGACATATAAATTATAGCCCGATTGAAGCTTCATTAGAAAAATCGAGTTATTAGATCTTACCCATATACAAAGAGAAGAGGGACACCAAAAAAAACATGATAAAAAACTATAAAGAGTAATCTTAGTTACTTAAATTTTAATAATAATTTTTAATTAATAGAGCACAATGAAAATAAAGTATTTATGTAGCCGATCACACCTAGAGGGATTACGGTGGATTACGGCTTGGTTGTTAATTATTATTATTATTGTTGTATTACTTTAAATATTATTATAAAAAATATAATTTTAAATATAACTAAACCTAGTTTATTTTACATTTACATATATGTATCTAAAAAATTTAAAAAAAAATTAAATTTTTTTTCTTCTGAATAAATTGACTCAATTTATTCATCAATTATTAAAGTTGTATAATATTCTTCTTCAAAAAAATATTTTTAGACAGTTTAAAATATTTTAAATTTCTTATGTTAAATTATTTATAGGTTTTAAGGTGCTTCTAGAGCTCATGCTCCTTGTTCTATAATCTTGACCTATTACATATAAGCTCATTGGTTTCAAGTTTTATTATCATTGAGTATATCTGTCATTTCTTATTTTAACTTCACCAATATATTTTAATTTATTCATCTACCATGTAATTTTGTGGGGGACTATACTGATTTTTTTGTAATCAATTAAATATTTTTCATAAGATTGGAATAGAATTGTAATTGTTAGAATCTTCTCTAACACCCCTTGTCGAACAGTAGTTCAAGTCGAACAGCAGCTCAAGTCAAACAGCAGCTCAAGTCGAGCAGCCCAAGCCGAACAGCAGCTCAAATCGAGCAGCTCAAGCTGAACAGCAGCTCAAAGAGATATTATTAGATCGTACTCTCCATACTACTATGTCAACTCAGCATTTAAGACAGTATGGGAGGCCACACACTCCCTAATCGTTCTTTGCAATAATAGGTGTCAGATGTGGCAGATTAAACCTATTATATCCCCTTCTCTCTAAGTTATAAATAAGGAGGAGGAGGAGGAGAAGCTCTAGGACATTCTCTCTCTGGGGACCTCTCTCTCCGTCTCTCTCTCTCTCTCTCTCTGGCTGGTTGCCCCCCTCTCTCTTGTACTTATTTGATCTCCCTTTATAGACCCTCAAGCTTTATAAGAGAAGAGATTCGATTAGTGGATTTAAATCGCTTAGATGGCGTCGTAGTTTTCCCTCGGACAATCGGGTTTCCACGTACAAATTATCGTCTCATTTCATTCTGTTTTGACATATTTTTTGTATCAACAGTAATATATTATTGGACAGAGACCAACAAACAGTAGAGCTTAAAATTCATGAAAGACAGTGAATTATGACACCATCAATTTTTATTAATTAATTATAAAATTATTAATCAAAAGATGACATCTAAATTACATAACAAAATACTAAAATAACAACAAATCAAACGCCCCTTTAATAGTAACAAAAATGGTTGTATAACTCTATAAAATTACTTAAATATTTCTTATTTGTGTTTATAGTACGTAAAACTTCAAATGAAGTTAGCTAAGAAACAATAGAATATTGTCCAAAATGTTAGAAAGCAATTTAGCCTTTACAAATTAAGTGTTAATAAGAAGATGGAGAAGCAAAATTAACAACAAATTAAGTAAAATAATATTCAAAATTAGTTAGTTTGGTAGCATGATTTTGAAATATTATCATTCAAATAGCTAGGTTGGATATAACTCATTTCACTCTAGTATTTCTTTCATGTTATGAAAATTTTCATGTTTATTTCGTGATTGTAGTGGCTGAAAAAATAAAAAAAAATTTCAAATCAAATTACAATTAAAGTTTCAATATAACAGAAACATATGCTCTAGAAGAAATTAATTGTTCTTTGGCACCCTTTCTTCTTGAAAATAACTTTCTTTCTTAATAAAGATCTTCATTATTCATCGAGGATAGTTCTTCTTACTTCTTTGGGATGGATCCCTACGGAAGATTTTTAGATATTTGGTATCTGAAAGTTGATTAAACCACTTGATAGCTAGTTGGGAGTAAGGTTTTAAAACTCAACTGAAATAGTCGAATTTCGTTAGTTTCATTTTGGTTTCAAACCGATCTGAAAAAGCTATCCAAAACTAGGTGATTCCGGCTAGTTTTGGCCTGCAACACTGAGTTTCGGTCGAAACCACTGAAACTCTAGCTAAAAAAAAAATTTAAATAATTTTTTTATAATTTTAATTAATGTGATTTATAATCTCTTATAACATTTGCATATTTCAAATATATTATATATTTTTAATCATTAAAAAAATAATATTTAATAATTATTAATAATAAATTTATTTTTAAATTTTAAATAATTTATAAAAAGGCTGAAACTGTCGATCTATTGAAACAGTCAAAACTGTTGAGACCGATACTTCATCTTATGATTGAAACCAAAATAGAGTTTTAAAATCTTAGTTCGGAGTATTCCATTTTAAATCTAATCAAACATGTTAGCTTTAAATTATGGATTTTACTATATATACATGTATAAATCTGCAAATTTCATATATCAAAAAATATATGAATGAATTCATATCATCCAAATAATTTCAAAATCACAAATCTCAGCCTCTATTTAATTCATGGTTAGGCAAAATTATTTTTTTTTTAAAAAATAATAATTTATACAATTCTCAATAGATCAATCGATTTTATTTAATATTCTCACAATTAACTAATTTTATTTTTCATCATATATATATATCTCAAAAAAAAATTATATTTTTTTATAAAAAAAAATTTAAAAATAATCTTGTCCAATTTGAGCAGCCTTTTCTTTAACACATGAAAATTAACAGAATGTTCATGATTAAGTACATATATGCACATAATTATTATATATGTTACACCAAAACTTAGTGATTAATCAATTCTACCAAGCCTAATTACATAATTACTGACTAATTACTGACTAATTACAGACATCAATTTAGCTCCATTGGATCTAATCTTCAACGGTCTAGATTTCATTAATTAATTATTTTTCTATATCCTCACAAGAAATATACTGAGCTCCGGCCCTCCGCTTCTCCCCCGGCTCTCCGGATTCATCACGTAGAACGCCACCCTTGCTGCCCACCACCCTCTCAAACCTCGCCCTCATGTACATCACCTCCTCATCGACGCCGCCGCCGCCGGAGGCGGCGGCGGCGGCGGATACCCGGCTGCCACTCCTGCTAAGGTAATTAGTATCCGATCCCTTTAACTTCTCCGGAGAAGGAAGCGCCGGCGACTTCAGCAATCCGGCCCCAACTGACACCGCCCGCACCACGCTCAGCAGTCGCGTGTCCGCAGGCGAGCACGCCCGCGCCACCGCATACCCGCACCGCTGGCCGTTGCAGTACATGTTCCACAGCGGCTCCTCCCATAACGCCCTGTTTTTGTTGTTCTTCTTCTTCTCCTTCTTCGTCGGCATGGACGGGTCGCCGTCGGCAGCAGCGAAGGCGAAGCAGTTCTCGGACTCGAGGAGAATCCTAACCATGCCGGAAGCCATCTCTTTGACCAGATGAAAGGTGGGAATGGCGAGCTCGAGCAGCAGGAAGGGGTCGGACTGCGGATCCTCCTGCACGGCGAAGCTGACCCGGGCGCGCCGGCGGCCGAAGAAGGTGCCGGTGACCCTCTGACGGCATGGAAGCGGCGCAAGGGCCGCGGTCGGCGCGCGCAGCCGTTGGAAGAGCGTGCGCAGGATGGAGGCGGCGGCGGATGTGAGGCGGAAGGCTCTGGCTCGTGCTGGTGCGCAGGGGAGGTGGAGTGTGGAGGAGGGAGCTGGGGAGGAATAGAAGCGGAGGTAGGGGGCGACCTCCGTCGCCGGAGCCATGAGTGGGGCTGATGCGGTGGGAGCGGCCGGGAGAGAGAGATGAAGAAGAAGGTGAGAGGGCAAATGATGGTGTTGGGGTTAATGGCAGCATGAAATGAAGCTTGGAGGGGGAAATGGGACTCCACGAATCAACCACTACTATATATAACTAATCATTTTTTAGTGCATCAAAAAATGTGCATAGTTTGAAGAAATTATTATTATTATTATTATTATTATTATTATTATTATTATTATTATTATTATTATTATTATTATTAACCTATTTTTGAAATAATAAATTAATATTGTTTTTAGTGAACATGCACAAAAAAAAAGCGCAAGAAATGAAGATTGCGTACAATTTAAATAGTATATATTATCATATGCAATAATTTAACTATCAATTATGGGATTTAATTGGGAGAAATTATGATTATATGAGCGCTTAGTTAAATATTATTTAGGTGAAAATATTATTTCAAAATTTGTTTTATTTATAAATTATTATTTATTTAATTTAATATTATAATTATATTTAAAATAGTAACATTTTAATCTAATTCTATTATTTTAGAACGATGATCTCATAATTAAATTAAATAAATAATTTTTATAAATAATATGATATAATGTTTTAATAATTATTATTGAACTAAATGTGTTTTAAGTAAAAAAATACTTAAGTGGTGATTTATTTTTATAACGACGTTGCGCTCGACCAATAAATATTTTTTAATTAGGATTGGTTACGCTTTTCATTAAATTTGATAAATAAACTCACAAGTCAACTACTTAATATTATTTCATTTAAAAAATATAATATTATAATTTAGACCAAGAAGTAAATATTAATGAATCGGAAGGTGCTCAGACAACATCGATTATGTTGAAATAGAATTAGAGTCCCCTAGTATTCTAATGTGTGGTTCCTAAAGTTTTCTAAAATTTAGTCAAATATTTATAATATTGTAGTGATATTTTAAAGTAATAATTTAATAATTTTTAATAATAATTTTTAAATATATTATTAAATCAAATAATAAAAATTTATAAATAACATAACATTTATAACATATATGATGTGGAACTAAACACCTCTTTTAAGTGTATTAATGGTCACCCTTTGATCTTAAATGCTTTTGTTCCATGAAATTAATGTATTTATTTATGAAGTCTATATGAATTGATGGGCAATTAAATGGTTTTTAAAGGGTGCTAGTGTGTAAATATATGAAATTATTTTTTTCGAGCTAAAAATAAAAGCTGTGTTTGATAATTTTTTTATAAAAAATTCGACTGTGTGAAATCCAAAAAATTATCAGGTAAAACTGAAAAAAAATACTACTGTGAATAGTTACTTTTTGTAGAATTAATACAAATAAATTTAGAATGAAAATATCTATAAATAATATATAAATATTATGTAATATCTTTAATCTATAAATTTAGATATCTTGTTCTTGAGTTATAATTATATTATATATCTTAATAGTTTTTACGAAGTAGTATTTAATAATATTTTATCAAATATAAAATAATTTTGTATGACTATTTTTTTTTTAAATGATAAGCCATAACATTACACTAAAACATGTGCAAAAGGTACAACAGTCAACCAACACCTATTTTAAGAATTTTGCGAAAAAAAAAGGGAAGAGGAAGATCTCTTACCCAACAAAAAATAATCTAACATAACATAGTAAGCTAAAAAATTGACCAAACTATTAATTATGTTGTATATGAATAATCTTTAAAAAAAAAAATATATACAAAATATTCATAATATGTTTAAGTATAAGAATTTTTAGTGGATAGACATTCAAGTATGACAATGCTTATTGTTAGTAATGAGCCTTGATCTCTTTAGTAATGTAGAAGTGTATTCCTATAATATCTTATTAAAGTCCCTATTAGCTTTATGTCAGGCTATTTTTGGCCTTCTGTAATGTGATCTCCAATTGTCATGATATTGTTCTCTAGTCCATTTCTTTCTATTGTTGAAGGGCTTTTTATTTAGGTTGTTTGAACCTGAATTTGAGAGATATCTATCATTCTTCTCAGTAATTTGAGCGTCAATCCATTTGTGGCCTTCTAGAGCTATTAGTACTCTATATTGCACCCATGTTGCCATAATAAATATTCCTTAGACTGTTTCAAATTATGCTGGAACTTCGATGATAATCCAAGCTGGTTCTGCATTGTTTTTTCTTCATGCTAGTCTAAGCTATAGCTTGGTGGTTCATCTGGTTTTTGGTGGCTTTATATTGCTTCAACCTAACCTGAATAAATTGAAGTATTTTTATGTAATCTTCCTCAAGCCAAATACCAAACATTCGCAGCACATCTCCTAAATAATCTTAAACCCCTCAAGCGCCACCCATTTTCCAGTAGTAGGTAAAACACTTGTATGGATTCTCTTGCCTCTTCAACAAATAAGGTCAGCACGATAGTGTCTGATGATAAACTCAACTCCAACTATATCGCCACTTTGTACTGAATTTTGATCTATCAAGGAGATAGGGGAATCCAGATATCAATAGTGGGGATACGAGGCCCTATTCAAGCTATTGGGTTTGAGTAGCTCTGAAGATGGTTGAATAAGTTAAATATGAGGTTTAATACTACAACAACAATAGCTTTTATCGAGGGGACTAAGCTGCTATGTACTTTAAAATTACGGGTATGTTAACAGTAATAAAGGGTTGTGACTTCAAGGTACAACCGCATATCCCATTTATTACACCTGACAGCCCTCGCCAGTTTCTCTATCATTACCTAAAAGGAAGATGCTAGCAACAATAAAATCTATATTGCTAGAGTATATCTCACTCTACTCCATAAAGTTCACAATTAGAGCTCATGAGCACAATGCTCTAGTCCACTCCACACCCTTAAGGGCACATTGCCATGTCAATTAGACCTCTCTAATAAAACAAGGCTCTAGTAGGGATGACGCTCTTACATATTCTTCATAAAAACATCTAAATTCTCGGTTGGATAGGAATTCTCCGGCACTAATCACCAGCAAAGGGCTCAAACTTTAATGTGAATCGAGAAGAATAGAGCTAAGCAGTAAGTATCCTTAGAGCCTCTATAGTATCCCAAACTAGCCCATCACCCTCCCTATGTTGTACTCCCTCCTAACTGTAAGGACTTGCTCCTGGAGCTCCGATCCAAATAAGTGATCAATCATGCTCCTATCCAAATCAAGACTCGTGAAGATATATATATATCACAACAATAGTAGAAATTTTCCCAGTTGATATATTAATGTAAATCGACTATCTACTCAAAGAGATGATACAAAGCCAGGGATCTTTCATACAGGCAACTATAGTCTCTTCCTCCATTAGTCAAATTATATGACCATCAATAACTTTGACCCAGAAGTATATCAATCTTCATCTTCAACGCCGCATCTCAAACTGTATGACAATCTTCACGTATAATCATAGTGCATAATAATTTTTCTTATGGCACAACAACAGTAGATGATCCCAAACTCAAAATCTTAATCTTAATTCTATAATATCTTTAATGAGGGAATATAGTCCTTTCACAATTAAAATAAAAATATAAAATCAAAATAAAAAAAACTTTGTCGCCAGGCTGTGGGTGGGTGAACTGTAGTACTTGCACATACATTGTGCGCCAGTGATAATGATAACAGCAACACTAAGCATGAAATTGGGAAAAATTACATATAAGTCAGTAAAACTATTTAAAATTTTTATACAACATTTCAAATATTTGATTCTAATAAAGGACGATATATAATTTCATAATTATTATGAATAAGTCATCCATTATGAGCTTGAAAATGAGAAAAATGGCCAATAATTTAATGAACAGGTTCTATGTTATCGTGTTGTACCATGTTAGCAGTGACGGCCCTCGCTTTTATCAGCATTTTAAACTTTTAAAATTGCACTCATAATAGAAAATTTTAAAAATTAAATACATATCATTAAATCTAATTATTTTACATATTTAACTTCTAAATTTTTAACATTATATATTAATTCTCAAAAATATATAAAGTTTATAAACTATCGTATACATGTTATTGCATAATTTATACATAAATTATAATTTTCATATAATTTAACTAATATATATTATTAAAAATTTAAATATTAAATATATAAAATAACTAAAGTTTAATTATATACAATTAATTTTAATTTTCTCTAAAAATTGTACAATCTTTTTACTTAAAAACAGAAAAAAAATGTTAATCCATTTGAAAATATTTGCAATTCCACCTCCCAACTTTCAACCCACATGTTCTAGAAACTACCTAATAATTTATCCATCTATAATACATAATTAACAAAAAGATGACACAAAAACTATAATACTTTGATTAAACATGAGTACTAAAATGATAAATTTAAAAAATCGATTAGCCAAATAAAAATTTTCTTTAAGCGGAGAATTATTGGATTCGGACGGACAGGTAAGATTTCGAAAACTTGTAGGCGCACAATGAAAGCAGAAACGGAAAAAGAAACGATGCATTAACCGTCGTTTCTTCAAGTAGATATTTTCTCAACTACGTAATCATTTCGAGCTACGTAGAGTAATTTTTCAAGTGCACAATGTATTTTGGGCATGCTATAACTACACAAGGCATTTCATGTTGCAACCGTGAAGAAATCATCTTAAAAATGCATAAAAGAAACTCCTACAAAATTAAAAAAAAAATGTTCATAATGAATTAAAAAAATACTCTAACGCAGATGAAAATATCCTTATGCAGCTGAAAAGCAGCTTAAAAAAAGATATTACATAGCTTAAAAAAGATGTTATGCATCTGAAAAAAATATAACTACATAGAGTAACACGCCATTCGTCTTTCCTGTTTACGGGTCCGGCTTCTGCGATGTTTCACGGATTTACAGTCGAAATCCTATCCATTGCTCCATCGGAATCTAATAATTTCTCGTTAAAGCGACACTGACAATATGATTACAATTAGAAAAAGTTGAGCCTGCAAAAGAAGAAATTGTATCAAAAGCCACTCTTTCTAATTTTAGAGTATTGATAGGATAAGATCTCATACTGTTTAATGAAAATATGCAGATGTTAGAATGTAGACGTTCGCTGTAATATGATTGCGTTTCTAGTTTTAGCTGTCAGAATTCAGAAAATCAGATCTCAAAAAAATCAAAGATGCTTTATTTCAACAAACTTTCAATCCCCATGACCTTTATTTTAATTTTTTCATAAGAATACCATATCAAGAAACATCAGGAAGATCGAAGATCTCAGCTGTACGCAAGACAAAAGTTGGAGAGGTAACAGTTGACAAATGGATTGAATGCTTCAAAGGAGCAACAAACTGACTGAATGCTTCAAAGGAGTCGAAAAGCACCAGGTAGAAACAATGGGGGAACTCTAGAGACTCCTCAAGTACTCCATTCCACAACCCCTTGTCGACCAACCTCTTGGACACCGCCCTTCGACAAGCACAAAGCTGCAAACAAACACGCTTAACAGTACAGTGACAGCTTTCTCTGTTTTTCTTTTGAAACAAAAGCTAATAAAGCTCAACACATAAAGTGTCGAGTTTAGTATTGTGGTTTATCTCTGGGTTCTCAAATTTTCATATAAAAATGACGAGTCTCTGTTATCTATCAATTTTTTTTTCTTTCTTCCATTTATTTGTTTTGTTAGCGGTATTGTTCCATCAACAAAAATATACTATTCAACTACATCGAAAAACTTAAATTGAAGTTGCATGTGGATTCAAGATGCATTAGAACCAGCTGAAGATCCACATACAGAATGTCAGTTCAGTCTACAAAACAGAATAGCAAAAATTGGGAGACCAGAGCTTTCTTATTTACGTCTTACACTATTTAAATTCAGTCACGTTCTTGAAATATCGATTCAACGCCAGCTCTCATTTGTTCAATCGGTTTTTTGAATTTTATTTGTCTAAATTTTGTCCCTGGCCTAGCAGTATTCTAATCATTTCTATTAAGAGTCAAGCTAGATTATTCGAACATTTCATTTATCTATTACCGGAATGGGTACAACAATAGATACAAAATCTCATTCATAGTTCCACTTAATACAAGAACAAGAGAATTGGGTGAAATATATTGATTAGAATACGTTTTGAGAATGTTTTTAAGTTTTTTGAAATAAAAAATATTTCAATGTTATGAAGTGAAAAAAAAATTATTTTATTATTTAGGATTATATTGTGAATAAAATAAAATTTATTTTTTTAATTGAAGTATATGTAAAATGTGAAATAAAGCAAATTTTTAATATTATAATTTATATAAGAAGTGAAATTAAGTTAATTTTTAATATGGTAAATTGCATTTGGGCACTTGAGATCAGAAGGGTATTGCAAATTGGTCTTAATTTTTGAAAAATCTCAATTTTAGTCCTTGAGGTTGTAAAAGGGCTGCAGTTTTGGTTCCTCTTTTAGAATCTTGTTGTTTTTACTACTATTTTCTTATAAAAAACGTGAAATTTGATCCACTTTTCTTAGTTTTCTAATTAGTTTGAATTGTTTACATGTTTTAAAGTACTACAATATTGTTTTGTCTTCATCATTCTTTAAAAATTTAATAAAAATTTTAATTTTAATTTCTCCGATCACTTACTTTCTCCGCTCAAAAAATTTAAAACTTCAAAATATATATTAATACTTCAAAATTATATTCTAAAAAGTCAAAAACATTAATGATTGAGAATAATCTTATGACATAACTACAACAAATTAACAATTATGTTTTAATTGAGACCAAATAATAGTGCTTTTATAACCTCAAAAATCCAAATCGACATTTTCAAAAAGTTGGGATCAATTTACAATGTTGTTCTGGCCTCAGGAGCCCAAATTCTATTTACCCTTTTTAACATTTGAATTTATGTATAATACAAATTAGGGTAATTTTTAATATTTATAGAGAAGTTAAGACTTATTTTGGCACAACCAAATGAGAGTGTGTCCCAATGAGAGTTCAAAAAAGTAATATGCAATAATATGTAACATAAGGAATGTGGTTTTTGAAAATTTATATAAAAAGTTGGACACTAACTAATGGGAGTGTAGAGCTTACATTTTCTATAGCATGAAAATCAAAGAAAAATGAGACAGAGATTGGAGAAAAAGAATAAAGGTGTCATTATATTAATTTATACACACCAGACTGTCCACTCCTGAGAACGAACAGCTGAGTCCATGGACCGGACCGTCCATTCCTATGAACGAATGGAGGGGTTATAGGGATTGAACCATAGAGAAATTTGATGGATCGATCGAATTGTCTGATGCAGTGAATTTATCCAATCAGTTCTCAGTTGGTTACAAGTTTCCCTATAAATACCATATATAAGTCTAAAACTAAGAAGATTCTAATTATTTAGGCTATTCTAAGATTTGAGAAGGTAAAACTAAGAGATATTTATATTCTCTTTGAAGAACCTTGGACAAATAGTAGAATTTGCTCTGGTACAGCCGTGGTATTTCCCCAAATTTGGGGTTTTCCATGTAAATTTGGCGTCATCTTGCTTCTTTTTTCTGTGATTTACATCAAGTTTTCTTGTGTGGCTTGTGACTTTCAATTAGTCTTCCATTACATTATTGTGGGAATTATTTTGAAATTTATTTGCTAAGCAGGTAATTCTAAACAATGGGTATCAGACTCAATGGTTCGATTAGGCCTTAAGTAAATCATAGTTCATGCGGAGTGTGCTCCCATGAGTCTTGCCTCTACCGTGATTGAAAAATTACAAGAGTGGTTCCCCTGTGCCTCTAAATAGTTGAGTACTTGAATTGGCTCTTAAGATGCGTGCATTTGAGTAGCCCATTGGATGGAGAAAGATCCAATGTGGTTGGATTATCATATGAGGGGGAGAGTCCTAGACCTAGGTTTTTGGGTTAGCAAGTGTCCATCGATTGTATATAAGCCCAACTTGGGTTCCTCGAAGGTAACTCCCCTAACACTAGGAAGGAGAAAGATATATAAATAGGCTTGCATAGGTAAAAGATAAAAAAACTAAAGAGGTGACTTAAGTAAAATGCATAAATGATGAATAACCAAAAGTACTTTTCAAGTTAGAAAATATTTTATATAGATAATTGAGTTATTTTCATAAACTTTCTTAACTCGTAAACTTATGACAAGCTTTGCCTCATTATTACTTAAGAGGCCATTAAATCAAAAAACAGAACCTTTACAATCCAAAGTAAAACTGCAACCTCCAATTCTCACACCAAAGGTAATAAAAATTGTGGAGTTGTGTGCAATGATTTATGGTCTTTAAGGCAAAAAAAGCTAATTTCCACTTTTCAAAAAAAAAATTCAAGAAAAAAAATGGGCGCATAAGATGCAAAGAACAGCACATAGCAGACTAGCAGTTTTCTTCACAGGGTTTAACAAATGGAAAATTAAGTAATATCTCTCTCTCAAAGAGGAAAGAGGTTTGCACCATATTAACAAAAAGGACAGAAATACATTTAAGCATATCATACGAAAGCATAGAATACGGCATATAAACATGCGATTAAACTAGCATAGACCTATAGAGGAGAGAAGAAAATCACACGTACTTGAGAATATCACAAAGGGGTCCTACTCTGACCAAAATTTGATAAAAGCAGCAACAAATGCCTTTATTGCAACCCAGATAGGATTGGCCTCAAATTTCTCAGGTTCCTTTATAGCCTTCTCGTTTGAAGATCTGCAAAAATGCAGAATAGCAAGAGATCTGGTCATATAAAATGTTTTATCTGAGAGGTTTCCCTAAAAGTCAAGCAATTGCTGTAAAGTGTAAAATGAACTGAAACAATAAACGTTAATGTCCTGAGAATGCTAATCTCCACTTTCATGTAGAAAGTCGCCACAAAATCTTGACTACAATCAAGATAGCAGACAAAAGATGTTTCATCTCAAACAGCATGCAGATACTTGATAAAAAAAGGTTTTATTTACTAAGTAATAGATTTTTTTGGCTTCAGTATCTCAGTATAGCCAAAAAGGAACAGCTTTGTTAGTTGAATCAGTTAAGATCAGCATTGACCTTAATGGAAAACTCTTAGCAAGGAAACTCAGGATATTAGAAAAAACATATGAAAACAGTTAGAAGAACCACGATTGGCAACTTTCCTGAGTACTTAAAAAGTGTACTTTCGAGTCTTGCAACCACACAAAACTCAAAAAAATTTAGTTCAAAAACACAAACCATATACAAGGCTTCAGATGTTGCTTTGAAAAGTCTGCCGTCTAATATCATTATTTCGAGGTAATCAGTATCCAGTATATTGGTCTGTCAAATGAGGCAATAGTAGGTACTTGAATGGAGAGCCCTTCAAAGAAATAGAGCAATTCTTTAGAAGCTCAATGCACACTATTCCACGCAAAAGTAACGGATGTTGGGCTGAAGTTAGCGTGTACTTCAAAATACAGAGTATGTTAGGCAAGCTGAGGTTAGCACAAAAATAAGGAGCATACAATCACATCATAGTCCTATATGAAACCATATGTTTCGGCAGGTAGCAAATTGTATAGGAATATGAACTCATCTCCATCCAAACCTCCGCAATAGCTTTTCGCAAGACTATAGATCAAATCATATAGGAATACTAAAGAAGTATCTCTGTAAAAGTTTTATACTTTTATATGATTGCATCGTATAGGAGTACATGTATGTCCTAAACAAGCATCTTTTAATTTTGAAAATACTATTATTTTTTATTGTACAATTCTTTGTATTTGCACATTTATGTGTACACATATTAATGTATGTACATACATAAATATGTATATGAATACATACGTATTTATGCATGTAAGCATGTATTTACATAAATATATATATGTATTATATGTGTATATACATATATAAGTGTATATACATATATAAGTGTATATACATATATAAGTGTGCGTATGAATGCATGCATATATGTAATATGTATATACATACATAAATATACAATAAATACTTATATAAATACTACATAAATAACTCTGTATTATGCATATATGTACATAATTATAGTAACGGATCAATGGGATTATGAGATCAAATCACATAGGAGTACAAAACCTTAACAAAGTTGCAAAATTTTGTACTCATATATGATCGATCAATGGGATTACCTAGGTGGCTATAGTATCAATGTTCCTTTGGGAATGCAAACTTCATATTCCTGCATATTCCATCTTATAAGAACACAAAACCTTAACAGAGATGTTGGTTTATTCCTATATCAGTGTTGGATAGTGCACGTCACTGATTATTTATAACGGGAATTACGTGCATGACACTGAATTCTAAAGAAATTACACAATTCACACTAAATTTTGAAAAAAAATGCTAAAACTCTTATTAAAAATCTTCGAATAGTTCTTAGGGGCAATTCCACTTAGGCTCATGAGGTTTAATTACTTGGACACAAAGGTCCACAGATCTCAAAACATATCATTCAAGTCCACAATAATTGCTATATAGTTTATCAGGGCCCTACTTATTTTTAAAAAGCTTTCAATCAGGTCCAAAATAACGTTCTCCGTTAAAAATACCGTTATTCATAAATAAAATAAAATTAAATTAAAATAAATATTTTTTCAATTACAATTTTACCACTAAGCCCACCCAAGGCGTCCGCGCGGCCTCGAGCGCCGGCGACAGGCAGCGCGCGACAGACGGCTTTCGTGCCAGGCGTCCAGCAGCCAAGACACGCAGGCGTCCAGGCACGGGACGCCTGGGCGCGAGGCCGCGGCAGGGCTGACGCCTGCGCAAGGCGGCCAGGTGCAGCCGCCTGAGCCCATACGCCCGCACGCAACGCTTATGCGCGCGAGGGTGCGGCTGGGTGTACGCCGGCGCTCGAACACGGTCTGCCTTCGGACGTCCATCGGTGTCCGCGCGCTGCCGGCCGCTTGTGCTCAGAAGCCCACGAACAGGGCGTCTGCAATCGAGGCCGCGGCGGGGCGGCCACCTGCGCGCGGAAGCCGGCTGCCACGCTGGCGCTGGCGTCCGCACGCAGGCAGCCGCCGCACATAGCTTTAGTGGCATATTTTGAAAATTAATATATTAAGGGTATTTTTGTCATTTTTACGATACATAACAGATTCTGTCACGGAAGAACCACGATGTTCCATGTAATATTTTTTGTGGACCTGAATGACATGTTTGGAGATTTGTGGACCTTTGTGTCCAAGTAAGTAAACCTCAGGAGCCTAAGTGAAATTACTCCTAGTTCTTATCTTATTATGTATAATTGATAACTCTATAATAAAGACTTTTGTATTATTAAATTAAATTTAAAGTAGATTACATAAGCTTAATTCAGTGTGAAATCTGTAATTTCTTTAGAATTCTATATCTTGTATTTAAATCCCCTTATTCATAATAATTGAGAGAAGAAACAATTTTTTTAACTAACATGATCCAATTGTATAGAAATGTGAAATGCCAGCAATGTGGTATCTCACGAAACAAAGAAGCAAAAAAAATACATTTAGAATGCTTTAAATTACCTCTCAATGCTACCACCATTTAAAATACTCATAGCATCAGATCCTTGTTCAGCCTTGCATTCAGAATGATTTGCCTCTTGGCTTTGATGTTGAAGTAATTGGCTCGAAGCACATTGTGTTGCTGAAATAGCATCCACCAAGCAACTGGGCTTGTCTACCAATCGTCTCTATGACAGAAGAAAACGCAAGTCAACAGTCATACTTTGGATCTAAAATAATATAATGATACCAGCTCATGTTTGACAACAATATAGGGTGCGAAGAAAAGCAACCAACAGGTAGATATCAAAAAGAGATCTCGAAAACAAACAAGTCCAATGTTATCTGTATTTTAATTAATGCATACAATAACATAAAACCAGCTTTGTATAATTCATCAAATTTCCAACAAATTCCACCTCATCATTCACTTTTTTTATGTTACCACATCGTTAGCTTTACTTCACAGAAAAAAGGCGAAAAAAATAATTAAGCATGTTTATAACTAGCGAAAAGATTATGACCAAGGACTGCAGTTTTGTAGTTATCAAACAAGCAAGCAGCAGCCTTCCGAAAAAAAAAAACTAGCAGCAACATTAGTTGAAAACTGATCAGAAAAAATCACCGATCTACAGTAATATATATATATATATATATATGTACATTTTTTTAAAAATGTGATAAAATATTCATTTTTTGTCTACATTGATTGTTTTAATTTAGGAATATTTACCTATATGTCACACCATTTAACTTTATTTATGCATTACTCATCTATTTTTTGTTAATTACGCTATGCACACTCAAAACATTACAAATTCTTACATACACACACTTGAGTTAAAACTCAGTCAAAATCTATTTGAAAAAAAAAATATTTTGTTAGTAAATCATTAAAATTATATTTTTACCCTTAACAGTACATATGTTTTTTTTCCTCAATGCCATACTAAAGCGCTGATCTATCCTAAAATCAATTCACGTCGCAGATGTCTCCTTCCTTTGCTACCACCTAAGCATCAAGGTTCTAGGATTTTCACTCAAAATATATTTAAATATCCTTAAAATAATATGATGAACGGCTCTTTTTTTTTATAACCTAACCATCTTAGGTTATTGAAAAATTATAATTACGCATTATAATGGAAACAAGTTAAAGTGTGTGTATGTAAGAATTTGTAATGTTTTGAGTGTACATAGCATAATTAACAAAGAATGGATAGGTAATACATAAATAAAACTAAATGATATGGCATGTAGGTAAATATCCCTTTAATTTATCTGACCAAAGTATAAAACAGAAAAATGAAAGGGGCCAGCAAGGTTTATGTTCGTATTTAGCAAAAAACTTATTCAATATTTCTAAAACAAAATGGGCTTTCAAAAATATTCAACAAAAAACATCCTCTTACAGAAAAAAAAAAGAAAAAACACAAACATTAATCTAAAGTAGCTTACATTATTTTCTGTAGTTCCAGACAAAGATGGGTCTGCTTCAGATTCACTGGATGGCGGAATTTCCTTGGGCTCTTCACAACCTGTGATGGGTGCTGCCGTCTTAGTAGAACCAGAAGACTCTGTTGTGCTATAAGTACTGGTTGATCCCCCTATTTTTAGTTCAGTAAGGATAGCCCGTTCCTTAAAAGTCTCAGATATCGAGTTGATTTTATTATCATGACTGTAAATCTACAGGTAATTGGATGTAGAAGTTAAAACTAGCGTCTCTGAGAAACTATCTTAAACTAATTTCGCAGGAAATAGGAAACTCCTTATAAAGTTTCAGACAACTGTTCACCTGATCAGTCATGCAGTCCATTGATGACGAACTTGTTCCATATAAGCTCTCAGTTGCAATGGCCTCTGGAGATTTTGACCTTTCTTCAAAAGAATGCATAGCCGCAGATACTTCAATATTTTGATCCTCTTCATTTACCTCAGATTCATCCAAAGAGTTTCCACACTCGGCTTGATATAACAGAATTGGCTGCATAACAACTTGACTAACAGAAACTTCTAAATTGTTGTGTTGAATTTTAGAATCTATCTGCTTGGATCCTTCTGGGGCTCCAACCTGTTTAACTGTTGACATGTTATCATTTGACTCATTGGTCACTGAATTGACCAACTTTCGATGGAGATAGTCTGTACCATTAAAAGAAGCTTCCTGAAAGATAAGATTCATCATGCATAACTTGTCAAGTAGATTTCACATGTTGAAGATTCATGTACATTACCTCAGTAATCAACTTAAGTCCTGTAGCATTTTTTCCACTCAATACCTCTAGCTCCTTAGATAAAGAATCAATTTCTTGATGTGCTAGATCAACATCATCACTACTGGTTGAAACAAATATGTTACCATAAACATCCACAGAGGATACCTTATCTTCCTCTTCTTCTGAACAATATTCAAGATTGAGTAACCTTGAAGAAGGGTTTCCTGGACCTAGCACTTTGTTCTCTTGAATTATATCTCGAACAATTTCCCGTATAATATAGAAAGATCCACCGACTTCCTTGTGTGTAAGATTAAGGGAAGGAAATTTTCCATTATTTGAGCTTTGATATCTAAGGAAAAGTTTGAAGCAAAACATCATTATTTTTTTTTTCTGAAACAAAAAACATCATAAATTTTGATACATCATAAAAGTTATACTATGTGATGCAGAACTCTAAGATGGCAGTTACCCAATTTCTACTCATATTGTCAGAATTCTATATGGGCAACCAAAGATTTTTAATTTAATTTTCCTACCACAACCAGCTTCTGTTAATCAGTTAAGAAGACAGTGACTTGGAAGCTTTTGCTAGACTGACTAGATAGAAAAATTTTGACACACATATGATATGGATTACACTATTATATTCTAGATTGAATATTTAAGCTATTTGTAAGGTGCCATCACGTGATCTATGACTAACTTTATCATAGTGTGGAATGCCACGTGATGTGCGAAAGATCTACAAAGTGTACTAAAAGTGATAAAGCACTGGTAGAAAACACTACATTTGAGCTTATCTTGATGAAAATCTTCTCCAAAGTGTACTTTCATCCAACTGAAAGTCCAGATTGGAAACTAGAAGCCTTTCAAACAAAGATTGGAAATGAGTATTGTATGTCCTTTTTGTGTAAACCATTGATTCACCGGTATATATATTGTCCTCCAAATTGTATCAAGCATTAAACTTCAACTTCCAAGCACTCATCATCCAAGATAGGAGTACCATGATATCTTTTGAGCAATTTTAGGCACCCAACTTGCAATATTCTTCCATGTTTAGTAATCTTATCATTCTAGTAAAAACAAGAATGTCCTCAATTAGCATCTTACCTCAAAAGTAGGTTTCAAGTTTGGCGAAAAAAGATTTCAAGCCTAGGAAGCATGAACATGATACAGAGACAAGGGAATATGATACAACACAATACAACGACACAATTTCTTCTCAAATTATGCGACACAGGCACGGTAAGGCGTGCCATTGTGCTAAATAATATAACAAATTTTTATGTAATTATGCAATTTTATTATAGTTTTTACTCAATATTATAAAAATAACAATGAAGCACAAAAGAGGCATGAAGACACAGGGACACAACACAACAGGGCATATTGGGATGTACAGAAGTGTTCATGCTTTCTTACCTTGAGCATAATTAAGATAAGATAGCTCTTTCAATAGTTAAAATCTTCACATTCTTCATACAGTATTCTTACGTGATACAAAAGGTATTCATTGATTATTGACCAAATTTTAAACTAATTTTAATGAACACTCATACAATAATATTGACCAAAAGTTAAAATTTAAACTGCCCATCCTAACACTGCCTTTCAATAATTTAAACTAATTATTAACCAAAGGTTAAACTAATTCATCAGTTGAACAATAAGAAGGAAAATATTTTCATATGAACTTCCGTCACCTTATTACTATTAGTGTTACATTTTAAAATTTAAAGTATATCACTAAGTACAAATGGGGAAAAAAAGCATATAAAACAGACTCAAGTATGCTTAAAAAGACATTATACTAGCAAGAAAACACATTATCATGTTTGTTGAGAATCAATGTAATGAAGGTCAATTAACAAAAAACACAATAAAAAAAGAAAGAAACTCATTGATCCAGCGTTGATTACTTATTTATGAAGAATTGAACCATTGTCCTCCTTTCTTCTTTTGTTCGTCGAATACGTGGCTTATTCTCTTTAGAAGCACTGCATCTCAGATGGGTGTATGTTTGCCCAGCCCAGCTAAATTTTACACTCAACATGAAGATATTTTAAATTCAATCCCTGCAGCAGCAAACCTTTACAAGCAAGACCTATGATTAGAAATGAACTTAAGTACCAAACAAATTTCTAGAATATATAAAAAGAGGATTGTAGATCAATTAATTTGAGATTATACAAACTTCACCAAATAGCAATATAGTCCACCACCCTTTGTGACATCGGATAAATAACTCAATTTTCAAAATAACCAACTCGATCAAAGCACTAGGCAAGTTGGGCAGGTTGGTTTCAAATAAGGCCAAATAGGGTCAACATGTTTTCAGACTTGCCAGAACCAACCTCATGTTTGGGCCTACTTTTATCCCGAGCATATTTACGAATCGGGTTGGATGTAATCAGGAGATCATTCCTAAACCCTTAACGAGGAGAATCCTTGATAACTCGAAAGAATACCCAAGAGCCAGAAGGCAACACACGAGCCCACAAAGAATACTGGTCTCGCATGGTGTTGAGGTTATTCTCCAAGTAGATAACACCTTAAAAAGCCCTAGATTATACCCATGTAGACTCCAAAATAACCCAAAAGACCCGAGAGGAGGCGATAGAACCTTAGGACTAATGAAGAAGAAAACCATGAGTCAAAGAATGAATTACCGCTAAGTGATCCAAGGAAGGTGCTAGAGATGGTTTGATCGAAGATCTTCAAAACACAAGCAATTCCAAGACTCAATCCTCAATTCTATGATACCCTAACTTGCTATAATGGATCAACAAGGTGTGAGGAGAACCCATAGCATTGAAGCGCATGCTTGAGGAATCACCCAACTGCATGCCCAAGACAAGCCTTACGGTACACCAGAAGAATCATTAAAATCCTGCAACTAAATAAGTTGTTAAGCACGCACCTTGCACCACGTTGCCAAAATCGCATAAGGCATATCCACTTGGGAAGGGTGTAGTAGAAGGGAAAATTGGCTACAATTACGGCAACTACTATAGCCTCTCCATGGTTCTTCTCAATCCCTAAAAGTTGGGATGCATGTTTAGTGTTAAGGATTCTTTAGTTACTTGTAATTCCGAAAAGTGAATGTATAAGATAAGATTAAGGAGAAAATAATCATTATCTCAGTTCTCCATCCTCGTCTCCTTAATCATTAGTCCACTGATTGGCTTCCATCTAGCTTCTCATCAAACCATGCAATCTATCACACTTTTAGTTAATCAAAAGAAAATTTCCTGTTAGAGAAGGGGTGGCTGAGGAGGAAGCCTAGTGGCAATACAAATCAAGTTAGTTTGACCCAAATACAAACAATGATTTTTTTGTTCATTAATTCCCTTGGCATACAAAAAGGTAGAATTACATGTTAAAAAACAATCAAATTGTTGAGTCTATTAAAATCCTATAAGAAAAGAAGTATGAAAAATACAAGTATTATTGATGATAAAATTAACCGAGCCTTTAGAAGCCCTGTCTAACATACTGCTTGGTTAAAATCTGAATTTATAAGAGAAAAGTACAATTAAAAGGAGAACCACATGTACAATTACATAGTGGGAAAGTAGTTTGAAACGATTTAAAAAACAAATCTATTTGACTCTTTCAATTACCTTATTGTTAAGGCAGATATGAAGTCAAGGTATTAACTTAGCTTCCCATTAGCACGCAACCAGCATCCAAGCAACCGCATTTTACAAATAATTACCTGAAGAAAACAGATTGTTGAGTGCACACAAGATCTTAATCAATTAATCTTCTTCATGGCCAAGCCAATAGTGCATGATTAACTTACACCATAGAAGTAACTAAGAAAACAAAGCAGGGAAAATATAGAATAGAAGAGAATAATTATGTAAATTTCCTAATGGTAGCACAACACCAGCATCTAAGATAAACATAGACATGACATGTGGCTATGAGGATATAACATTACATGACACAACTACACAACTTTTTAATATATAGGGCACAGAAATGGCAAGGCAAGACAAATTATATAACACAACATAATTTATATATTTATTAATGCTAATTACATATTTGATATTTCTATGCACCTAATCACCAATTTACAACTTTATAAAGTTTAAGTCAAAAAAATAGTTGGTAATATCATAATCATATCTATTTTATCACTTTTGAACATAGTTTCGATAATACTATCTTTTATAGGATTCTTGAATATAACAATGAATTCGCATCATTAAAAAATCTAGATTGGATGCATTGCATAAAAAAAAATAATTATATTTTACACCAATGAATATCTCATCTATTATAGTACTATTAGACTAAATACAGTTTAACCGCATCAATCGCATGGTTCTATTGTTTCCTTTATGAGCGATATATCACATATATCTATGTTTTTTCTTTTATTTATGCCATTTTCTTATTGTTTTATATCCTAGATAAATTTTTTGTTGATCCAATTTTTATATTTTATGTAGGTGCTATAGAACAATAGATTTCATATTTTTATTGACTAAAATATTCAGAAGAAGAAAAAAGAAAAAGAGAAAACAAGAAGAATAAAAGAAAATTAAAAATAAATATAAGAATAAGAAATGAGATGAGATCAAGTAGAAGAAAGGAGATAAAAGATGAACAAAATTACAAAAAAAAATAAGAAGGACCTAACATGTCAAGCTTGTCTTAGTACGTGTCCCTAAGGTGTCCTATCATGTCCTAAAGTGTCATGGTGTGTCCAAGTAGTATTATTTAGGCTTTATTAAAAATCCCCAGATCTGCTCTTGTTGGTTATAAGTATATCTTCGGCACGATTTCGGTTGTTTTGGGGCCAGAGAGGTAAAAAAAAAATATTTTAATATTATGATATAAAATAAAATTATTTATTATTAAAAATTGTATTAGAAATAAAATTATTTTTTATTGAAATATGTAGAGGTGAAATAAAATGTATCTTTTTATATTGAAATTTATTCAAGATGTGAAATAAAGTTGATTTATTTTTAGAAATAAAACTGCCTTTTAATATTGAAATTTATGTAGGATATGAAATAAATATAAAAATTAAGGATGATATTGGGTGTTTTCAGACCCTTACTTTCTGTTTGGTTGAAAACCATTTTGACTATAGCTATGGCCAAAATGACCTCCAATTTTAAAAAATAATAAAATAAAATAAAATTTTATTTTTCATCCTTAATACACAAATTTTAACATAAAATAATTCACTTTATATCACATCGTACACAATTCTCATCATAAGACTACTCCATCCCACTAAGCACAATAAACTACAAAGTTCTCGTCACCAACTGCACAATTTAGCTTCAAAATATACCTCTACAATTTAGGATAATATTATTTACTTATACATTTTAAGAACTCCCCATCAATTTTGATGTGAGATGATTTATCCTTATACCCCTCTCACCACTCATGCGACCTAGAAGTTTGCCAAGAGCCATTCCTTTCACTAATAATTTCCTTCTCTTGAGACATCACCAAGTGATCACTCCTCGCCCGCGTCACAAGTGCCCATGTTTCCTTGCATTAAAGCCTATTACTATCATGTTCCAACTACAAACATAGCAAAAAATTTTAGATACCTCATTTAATGAAGTTCAATAACTTCCATATTCTTTTTGTCAAAACTTCACTTCCACTTGCAGAACCACAGTCAATATGGGATCCAAAATAATCTCAAGTTAACCATGCCTGAATATTTTAACACTAAAAAAGGTTAAATGTTGCAATCTATTAATGCCCAATAAAGAAACTCTTTCCCTTTATTTGCCATCCATACCACAATGCATTCCAAATAACATTCAAACCCCCTTCATTTACCATAACCTCCACCACAATCACCAAAACTCCTTGGAGATAATGAAAGACATTAAATAATACAAACTAATTTCAATAATCGTGTATGATGTCACATAAACATACATTATAGCACATGAAAACAATGCATTCCTGGGCATGCTTCAATAACAATAAAAATAAAAAACTTCTTAAAAATAGATTATATCAAGTTTATTTCTCACATTACATGGAAAACGAAGAACAAGAAATATCTTACCTCGATTTGAGCTCAGCAATAACAGGTTGAGACCTCAAGCAAGTCGACCAACTTCTCAACCTCCACAGAACTTCAGTCCTAATTGCAAGTGGTTACAGAACATAACCAAGAGATTAACCTAAATTATGCCACTGCCTGCCCTTTTAGATTCATAAATGTAAAACAGAACATGTTGATTATCTCAACTTGACTAAAAGAAACTCCATTCCCACAACGTAAATCTACTAAGCCTCAACATCAAAACATGGATGCGAGTCGTAAGCACGAACAGGTTAGTGACGAAATGTGAGAGCGGCAGCAGAGATCTGACAGCCGTCAACGCTCTCCTCCTATAGAGAGAGAGAGAGAATGACAGGGTTTGAAGATGACAAGCGAAAGATTGCGGAGGAGAGGGAGTGAAAAAAGCTTCGTTACCTTCGTTCACCGATGATAGCATAAAACCCTACCTACTCCCTGGTTTTTGCCTTACGACATTAAACCATTCAGAAGGAAATAAGTCATACCATATTTATGTGAAACGAAATAAAATTAAAATTTTATCAATAAAATAAAATAAAATTGAGATGAATGGACGATTTGGCTCAATATTATTTGGTGTAATTTTATATTATTTTAAAAAATAATTATTATTTAATTTATTAATATATATAATTTTATAAAAAAAATATAAATCTATTAAAAAATGTCATTTTAAAGTATCAATATATCTACTAAAAATATCAAAATAACACAAGGTAATATTAAAATAATATTAAATTAAATATTCCTAAATGAAAAATTCTAATAGCTTTTAGAAAATTAACTAAGCTTGCTCAATTTTCTTTATTTTATGACATATTGTTAACATAAAAATCTCTCAGGTCTCTTTGATGTTATGCTAACTATGATTAGAAATTATAGATTCTAAATTTAAATAAGATAGAACTCAGACTATTTAAAATAATAATTATATATTTTATAAAAAAAATAACGATATAGTCATTGATTTGAATTGAAAGCGATTCAAAAGATACGAAAATTAAAATAGACGATTTTATTTTACACCGATTCATTTTATCACAAGAGCCAGGCCATCTAACGTCAGAAGTTAATCAGAATATATAAACAAAATATTTTATTTCAACTAAAGATGCATATAGAGAGTGATTATTGTGTGTAAAGTGTAATTCATAATTAAATTTTTTTTATAAACTAAATATTAAATTTATAATATTTATTAATTGTATATAAACCTAATTAGATGGTCCTATTATATTTTTAAAATATGCTACAATTCAAAATATTGGATTAATGCCAATCTTTTTTTTATTTCGATTAATGCCATCTTAGGAACTAATAAATATGGTTGAAAGTATGGTTTGAAGATTAATAGTGCTTAATGTTTGGATTGATAAGTAATTTGACTCGAATTTATTGAAACGAGCTACGAGCCGTGATCAAATAAGATCAAACATGCCTCATTCTCTATCAACTTCAGATTTTAGCAATCAAAATGAATAGAAAAAATGTATTTCAATGTTTTAAAGTTTCAATTTTAAAATTTTGGAGGGCTTTACTTAATCTTCATAAAGACTCGAATTAACTCAAAGTTGACACGAGTTATTTTGAACTCAAATTGAATTGAGGAGAATCGAATTTCAGCTGTGTCTGGTATTCAATCTAAGATTATCAAAAAAAAAATCTAGGGATCCGAGTGAAAGGATAAAAGCTTGTGAGGACTTCATTGCAATGGGGCCCCGCGATAACCTCGATCCTCGAATGCTGCGAAAGATCACGGTCAGCCGAGCAGCATCCGCGGTTGAGGGGAACAATGGCAGAGCCTAGAGGCGACAAGGAATACGGCGCGTTCATCCAGAAGTTCGAGCTCCAGCCTCCACCTCACTCACCTCCACCTCCCTCACCTCCGCTTCAAGGACTTACCTTCGCCGTCAAAGATATGTAAGCCATAACTTACACTCTTCCTCATGTCTCGACTATTCTCTTTTCCCGATATCATCTTGTGCTACTGCTTTGTGCTTCTCTTTATGGTAATGGGTTTCGTGGCAGATTTGATGTAGATGGCTATGTCACTGGATTTGGCAATCCAGATTGGGCAAGGACTCACTTGCCAGCCACATCCATGGCGCCAACGGTATTGGCTTTACTCAAAGCAGGAGCTACTTGTGTTGGAAAAACTGTCATGGATGAGATGGCCTATAGGCAAGTATCTGAAGAACCCCTGGTTTTCTTCCATTATTTCTTTAAACTACAAAGAACATCATTTACGGATTCCAGAAAACTTTGCAATATCCCCAAATTAAAATTCAGGAATTCATTCTGGTTTTGTTATTTGACTTCGCCATCTTTGTCCTGTACTAATTTAACGTGAAGAAGGATTTCTATTTCATAATTTGTCTGTATGTATCATTTATGTTGAGCTTTTTTTTTCACACAAATCAAAGGAATTGGACCCGTAGGCTATCTGACGATCTTTTACTTTGTGTGATTGCAGCATAAATGGAGAGAACTGGCATTACGGTACTCCCGTTAATCCCTCTGCTGCTGATAGAGTGCCTGGAGGATCTTCAAGTGGATCTGCTGTGGCTGTTGCTGCAGGGCTTGTTGATTTTTCACTAGGTGTTTGCTTTCTTCCTAAAGTCTCCTTAGTGTGGTTTAGAAAATCAAGGCAGGCAATGTAAAAGGCAAAATTATGTTTGAAATTTAGAATGTTTCTGGATTATCTCTTGATTCAAAATTAACTCATTCTTCAACAAAAATGAAGCCAATTCATTTGAAATTAAATCAATTAAATTCGAAATCAAAGCCATATTTGCAATGTCTATATATATATTTATGTATAAATGTGTATGCATGCATGTGTGTATACATATATATTGGTGACACGAGATTTTGTCAACCTAGATCCAAAATTTTGTACTGGGAGCAAAGAGAGTTCAAAAGAGGATTAATACGAAAGTAGAAGCCAAATTTTTAAGTGGAAACCAGTAAAGGGAGAAAACCATGGCCCAAGATCAGAAACTTAAAAAATACTATATAGTATTGAATTCAGGTGCGACTAAGTTAGTTTGGAGTTAGTACAGAGAATATGCACCCAAGTTCTTATGGATTAGAGAGAAGTTCTTATGTTTGCGTTGTAGTAGTAATTATAATGGTGAAAAGGAGTTTGAGTATAATGAACGCAACTCTTCAGGAGTTTGAGTATAATGAACGCAACTCTTCGTTCTTTCATCCTTATCTTTTGCCAAGTAATGGGCAATGCATGCTATTTGGTCTTAGAGGTATCAACAAATGCCCCCACACACTTCAAAGACAAGTTGTCGAAGACTCTTTGCCTATTGGAGGTTTGTAGAACAATGGGTTGTTGAAGTAGGTATTGTCAAAAGGTTATTTAGCTCCCCATCTAGTCCCAAAAGTTTGCTCCCGAAGAAGTTGTTTTTGGGTTTCCTATTCGGCTTTTCCCCAGTATCTTCATGTCATTTACAGCTAACATGTGATGTTGATTCTTGTGTTAATATGAATATATATGTTTTTATGTTAGTATGAATATATATGTTCATGTCACAGACTTCTCGCCCTACCCTCCATGTAATATACAATGCCCTAATCTACCAAAAATTAACGAAAATCCATTAATTTTGGTTTAGGGAGAGTCAAACTAGCTAAATTTGTGAACATTGATTTTGAGTCAAACTAGCTCATGCTTGTAACAATTCCAAACCTTCTTCATAAAGTAGCTACTTTTAGTAACTTGTATTAATGAACAAAACATACGTCTAAATTAACAAAATTCTTCATAATCTACTAATTAGGTATACTTCTTAATTATATTATTATTTTTGGTAGCTCTCACCCAACGTTGGTCTCAAATGATGCAAAAGTTAATCACTTAGGTGCGTTTGGTTCTATGTTATTGTAATGCTATATTATGTTATTTGTAGAAATGAATTATTTGGTTTGATAATATATTTAGGTGACCTTGTAAAAAATAATAAAATTATTATTCTAAAATAATTTCAAGATATCATTCAAGATTTAGTGACATCTAGATGTCACCTTAACATGGTAATGCATAGAGATAATGTGTAGAGTAGTTAGTAAAGTTTTAGATTACAAAAATAAGTTACTATCATTGTCATTGAACTAAATAAACAACTTATAAATAATATAGAAATCTAAAAAATATTAATATTTAAATAACACTAACATCTATATGCACTGAATCAACCCCTATGTTTCTTGAGGAGCATGTTGATGCCGAATAAGTCATAGAACCAAACAATTCCGTTTTAAATACTAAGTAAATTGATGATTCTTTGTAATTATGTTTTAATGTAAGAAAGGTGTTAGCTATTCAGTTTTATAATCTAAGCTATACTTATTTCTCCGGTAATCTTATTTTCTTTGCTTCACTACAGCTATGAGTGCTAGAAGTATCATGCAGGTACTGACACTGGTGGAAGTGTGAGAGTACCAGCATCATATTGTGGAATCTTTGGTTTCCGACCTTCACATGATGTTATCTCTACTAAACAAGTTATTCCGATGGCTCAAAGCTTTGATACTGTTGGTAGGGAGAGTAATTTTTTTTCTTGTCCGTTTAGTACATTATGTTTATTATATGCAACAATCCTATGTAAATTTTACTTGTGCAGTTTGTAACATATATATTGAAATGTTATATTACTTGCTGGTGTACACTTCTACCACTCAGGATGGTTTGCTAGAGATGCGGCTACTCTAAGAAAAGTTGGCGACGTGTTACTGCCTTTGCCTGCTGTAGCTAATGTAAAACCAACTCGCTTTGTCGTTCCCCGTGATTGTTTCAGGTATCTAGGATCCCTTGGTGATCAAATTTCTCATATCCTAATCAAATCAGTAGAGGCAAGATATGGATGTGGATGTATGTCGCCTTCCTCGATTACCTCAGACATATTTCGACTTTTGTGTCATCGAAATTTTGAGACTGAATAATTTTTGTGAATAAAAGATAATTGTTAACAGGTCACGTAATAACCCATGAAAACCTTGGGGACTATATTCACCATAAGGTTCCTACATCAAGAAACTTCATCACTTTAGCCTCAGGAAATGGAGGTTCTACAATACCAGCACTTGGAGCTCTATCATATGCCATGCGATTGCTTCAGAGGTTAGTGAATCGTGATTATTACTTTGTTTATGTTAGTTCTTTCTTTAATCACATTATGGACTAAAAGTAAATGCGATTATTGTATCTAATCAATTTGTTTTTTTGGGTGCTCATAGGATATTATCATGCTTTTACTTCAGATCATTATTCCACTTCAATTCCTAAGTTGCAATCACGGGATAATATATTAGAATTGTCAGTAAATGAAATATCACGCACAATTGGTTGTCTTTTTACAGATTTGAATTCAAATCCAACAATGAAGAGTGGCTAAACATAGTCAAACCGAAGTTAGGTCCAGGAATATCAGAAAGAGTACAGGATTCCCTGACGGCAAAATATGACAATATAGACAACTGCAGAAAATTCAAGATCGAGCTTCGAACAGCCCTGGGGGATCTTTTGGAGGTACATCGATCTCATCTAAGGTCATAGAATGATCAGGTCATGGAAACATGATATATTCTTTGTTATTTCTTCAAGGATTATGGGGTCCTTGCAATACCTACTGTTCCGGGGCCTCCTCCAAAGCTCAACCTGGATGCTAATATTTTGGAAGATTTTCGTGCCAAAGCATTCAGCTTGCTTGCTATCGCCGGCATGTCTGGCTTTTGTCAGGTAATCGTGTTTGAACGATGAATTTCTTTCAATCCAGTAGTTGACATTATTACTTGATGGCATATTTTTGTGCAACCCCAAAAGTGACTAGAGTTTCAAAAAACAAAAGTGAATAGTGATGGAAGTCTCATTGGCATTAACTATTCTTCCATTCTTTCTCCCCTTCGATGAAACAGATCTCAATGCCGCTTGGAATGCACAATAACCTTCCTGTATCAGTTTCTCTTTTAGCTAGGCATGGTGCAGACCATTTCCTTCTTAATCTTGCGCAGGCTTTTTATTGCACTATCAAAGAGCATGCTGCTGCTATTTTGACTCCAGCAAATGAAGATATTCATTGTAATGCTGCGCATGCCCATAAATGACTCCAAACGTTAAAGCCATATAGGATTTTTTTACGTGGCACTATTACCATGTAGATAAAATTAAGGGGGCGTTTGGTTCAGTATTATCTCAATGTCAATGTTATTTAGATGTCATGTTATCTAAATGTCATTGTTATTCATCAGTAGACATTTGTTTGGTTCAATGTTATGATATTAGAAAATATCAATGCTATCCAAATTATTTTTGTTTAGTTGGAAGTTATTGGCATTATAATGACAAATTGATGGTGTTATCTTGAGATGTCGCCCAATTTGGAGTGACATCTAGATGTCATCATGTAATGGTATTTTTGTAATTAATTGTAATGTTATTTAAAGATGTCATTAAACCAAACAATTAATTTCTAAAGATAACATAACATAACATTGAGATAACGTTGAACCAAACGCCCCCTAACTTTTTTGTTTATATGGCACTGTCATCGTATAGGAATCCTAATTGTATTCAAAATTTGAGTTCATTTACGAGAGATACAAAGCATTTTCTCTTTGTTATATTTAATGCGGACTTGCTACCATATTCATATGTAAATTAACGGGTATGATTCTGGAAATTAGTGTGTTGTCTTCCTGAAAAGCAATACAAAAAAGAAAATATATATGGTTCATTTTATAGTTTTTCATTTATTGAAATTATGAGAATTTTACTATGTGATTATAAAATTCTTGTACTTTAGGGTTCTTTTCGTGAGATGGCTAAATTGTAATTTATTTGATCATGTATGAGAATGTGTAATAGATTTTAAATAAAATTGATAATTGTATTAAAATATATATAGTATATGAGAATAAGTTAATATTTTATATTTGAATTTGTGTAGATTTTAATCTAATAAGAAGAGAATTTATGTAAATTGTAAAATAAAATTATTTTTTATTATTTAAAACTTATACTGTGTATGAGAGATTATGGCTAAAATTTATATTTGATTTAAGGGATGTTTGGATTAATGCAATGTAAAAATTAGTGTTATTCAATGTCAGTATTATCTAAATAATTAGTATTTATTTCATTTCATGTTATTATTATACTATATATATATTTGTAATGAAAATGTAATAGTTATTATATTTTTGGAAATATAACAGTAACTTATTCTTTAAGTTGATGACCTCCATTTTCTTCAACATTTCTTATTTTGATTTTTCTTATTTTTGTCATTGCTTATTTATTCTCATATTAGATGATTTTATAGAGCATTTAATTCAAGATATTTAGATGTATTGGTATTTATATGTTATTTTATCAGTAATAATTTTATAATATTTTATAAAATTATTTATATAGTTTATTAAATTAATTAATTACTTTTTTTAGATAAATAATATAATATAAAGATAATATTGAATCAAATATTAAAAATTATTAAATTTTACTTGAGCAGGGGTAGAATTGAAAGAAATGCCGCATAATTTTTTTTTTGATTTTTTTTTTTTTTTTTGGTTTTGACTTTTGAGCTCAACCCAAAACCCAAATTGAAATTCTTTCAAAAAAAAAAAATCAAATTGCAATGCTATTTAGTAATGAAGCTCAACATATTTTTAAGAGTTACATTTAAAGTTACAATTAATGTATTTTGTTACCAAATTTAATTTTACTTATATATATATACATATGAATTTTAAAAGAAACATTAAAATCTGTAATTTATTAACACTAAAATTTTTCTTCTTATATCTTACAAATATTACAAAAATTATTCCTTGCAAGTTATTTCTGACATTTTTGAAGAATATTTTAGGGGCATTTACATACATACCCCTTAAATCATCGTGAATTACATATTAAATCCTTCATTTTTTAATTTTACAACTTAACCCCCTAAATCATCTAAAAATAAAAACTAGTAGAATACATATATTTGCAAATATGTTTATAATATTTGTATATACATATTATTGATAATAAGCATTCAAATAATTATAAATCAGCAAAAAATATCCTTTAAAAATCTTGAAAAAGACCTAAATATGTTATTTTTGGATAATTTAGGGGGTTAAATTGTAAAATTAAAAAATTCAGGGTTTAATATGTAATTTAAGATGATTTAAAAGGTATGTATGTAATTCTCTTAATATTTTATTAGTATGATGTATGAATGTCCATGTCATAAAAAGGGTATAATCTTTTGATACATCATAAAGATGATCGAATATACACATTCATCCATATATAAAAAGAATATTTCTTAAATATATCCAGATAATTAACTGAAAATAATTTTTGTAATATTTATAAGATTTTAATGACTAATATGTAAATATAATAAATTTAATGTGAAATATAAAAGTACGATAAATTGTAGAGATTTGCATATAATTCTACTTTTAAGTTTTATAGATAAAATGATTACATAATTTAAAGGGTAAATTCTATCCAAGTTTTTGACTTTAAAGCATTATCACATTGGTCTGAGTTTTTAAAATTTCAATATACAGGACTCTAAAGTTTTAATATAACTATTAAATGAGTTTGTTTTAATTTTTTATTATTAATTTTTTTTAATTACTATTTTATCTCTCTCTTTTCTTTTTTCTTGTCTCTCTACTTTCTCTTTCTTTATTCTCTCTCTCTCTGGTGAGACAACTGCCTGCATAGTGGAGGCGAGGGATGCTCGCCAGAGGAGGGGGATGTCAGGTCCCTCCTCTCTCTCTCTCTCTCTCTCTCTAGCGAAGGGGGCGAAGGGAGGTGAGGATCGCCCACCTCTTTTCTTTCTCTAGATTTCTACAATATATTCTCTTCAATTTAAATTACACCTGATTCCCTAAGATTTTTACTATGTGCAAAGATCTAGAGAAAGAAAATAGATAAAAGGTGGTAGGTGGCCCCTCCGCTCCTTCGCCAGCGCAAGAGAAAGAGAGGGCTGAGTGGGGTCGGCAGCCCACTCCACCACCGACGACTCTGCCAAATAAAGATGAGAGAGCGGGGAAAGGAGTAGAATAGTAATTTTATAAAATTAATAAAAAGAATAGAAAAAATCTCATCTGATAATTATATTAAAACTAAGTGATTGGAATGTTAAAATTTAAAAACATGAACCTATGTAATAATATGTTCTAAACTCAAAGACCAAAGCCTAATTTATTCTAATTTAAAATACTACTAAAGGGTATTTTGTTTAATATTTTTTAAATATTATGTAATATTATTTACAGAAAATGATTATTTAATTTTATAAAATATAAAAATGACTATAAAAAATTATAAAATTACTATTAAAAAAATTAAATTTAGATATAAGATATCTAAATAATATGACATAAGATCAAGATGACATTAGCGAAGCATTTGATTTAGAGAGCATTTGATTTATTATTATCTTGATGTTATATTATGTAATCTAGATATCATAATATCTAGATGTTATTTTTGATTAATAATTTTATAATCTAATTAAAGATTATTTATAGATATCATTAAATCAAATAATTACTATATTTAGATAACATAACATAATATCAAAATAATATTAAACCAAACGCCCTCTTAATATTATTTTGATGTTACATTATGTTATCTAGATATCATGGCATCTAAATTTTTTGAATGTAAATTTCATATATTTTTAAAAAATTATTTACATATATTATTTATTTAAATAAAATAATATAGTATTAAGATAATATTGAACAAAATTCCTGCAAATCAATTTCTCTCTAAAGCTGTTGGGCATAATTCAAATTTCATGGATTGTGATTTAATCACCAGCATTATATATATATATATATATATATATATATATATATATATATATATATATATATATATATTGGGTCGGATTCGGGTGTGATTTATCAACCCGGTTTAGCCGAGACATCTGCCCTAGTCACTCGGGCACGCTCATGCCGACTCTTCGGAGTCCTCCGTCGACCCAAACCGCTGCTCTCGCCGGAATCGATCCGCTTCTCGACGGCGTCGCTCGTTCCCGCAGGACTCTCGCTGGAATTGCTAGCTGGAGACCAGCTTTTGTAGGACTGGATCGCTATTGCTGCTCCTTGGCCGCATTTACTTGCTGCGCCAAGCCATCTGGTAGGTTTTGCCGAAGGCGCTCGTTGGCTCTTGACGGGCTTTAGGCGGAAATTTCCCTTTTTTTCTCCAATCAGGGAGGCCTTGGCCGCTTAATAAGCCACAATGCTTCTATTTTGTTAGTTTCTGTATAAAGCGTTTTGCGTGCCAGTGACTTCACACTTATCACAGAATGGCTGAGTGTTCTGTGATTGAAGCCCCACTTGATGCTAATGATGAGATCTGCGATGTAAAGGAAGCTGAGTTGAATGCGACAGTGGCTACAGATGCTACAGTAACACCTCAGGTTTGCACAATATATAAATGCATTTGAGAAGAAGTTCTATATTTCTTTTCGTTTTGATTACGAGTTCTTCCTTTCATTTTCCAGGAGATGCTAAACGATTTGTTTGATAATAATAAGATTAAAGAATTCACTGCTATTGATGATGACAATGAAGAAAAAGGGGAAAAGGTTGGGCTAAACGTTGAGGATAAGACGCCTCGTGTAGGAATGGTGTTTAGAACATATGAAGAAGTTTCCAACTTCTACAAGCAGTATGCTTTGCATATTGGGTTTGGCGTGGCTGTCAAGAAGTCATCATTTTCGAAATCCGGTGTATGCAGGAGGCTGATACTTGTATGCTCTAGAGGAGGCAGAGGGCGAGCTGATGCCTGTTACCGAGCAAGGCAAACGGCAAAAACTAACTGCGAGGCCATGCTTGCAGCGAAGCTATGGGGTGATGGATTGTTACATGTGGTTGAAGCTAAACTCGAACACAATCATCCGGTCAGCCCATCGACCGCCCAGTTCTTGAGATGTTACCAGAAGATGACACACGTGATGAATCTTGTGCAACCAGCAATTTCTAGGAATTCCCATGTTGTTGAAAAGGATTGCGGAAGTGCGACTGAAATCGGAAGACTGAAGCTGGGGGAAGGGGATAATGAAGCCATTCATCAGTTTTTCACTCGCATGCAGAATAAGAACCCAAACTTCTTTTACTCAGTGGAACTGGATCAGCATGGTCGAATGAGGAATGTGTTCTGGGCTGATGCCAGGTCAAGAAATGCATACCAGTATTATGGTGATGTTGTTGCTTTTGACACAACTTGCTTGACTGAAAAGTATGATATGCCTCTTGTTTTATTCACTGGTATGGACCATCATGGTCAATCAGTCCTATTAGGTTGTGGATTGCTTTCAGAAGAAAGTTTTGAGTCTTATGTTTGGTTGTTCAAGATTTGGCTTATATGCATGATGAGTTTCCACCCTAATGCATTAATTACAGACCAATGTAAGACTATTCAGGATGCAGTTACACAGGTTTTCCCTGGAGTCCGGCATCGTATCTGCTTATATCATATATTGAAAAAGCTACCGGAGAAGCTCAGAGGATATGCAGAGTTCAAAGCAATTAAGAAGGCACTGAAGAAACTTGCATTTGATTCATTAAGGGTTGATGAGTTTGAAGAGGAATGGAAGAAAATGATCAGGGAATTTGGACTTGAAACCAATGAATGGCTTATTGAATTATATGAAAAAAGGCATTTGTGGGTTCCACTTTTTCTGAAAGATACATTTTGGGCAGGCATGTCTATTACTCAACGCGGTGAGAGTTTAGGCACTTATTTTGATGGATGTGTGTATCCAAGGACTACCATAAAGCACTTTTTTAGTAAATACGAGACAATTATTCAAAGCAAGTGCAAGAAGGAAGTGCATGCAGACTCCGAATCTTTCCAAAAGACTCCTCTGATAGCATCAAAATTTTACATGGAAGAGCAGTTATCAAAACTGTATACTATTAACATGTTTCAAAAATTCCAAGATGAGCTAAAAGCTACCATGTATTGCCATGCCACACCAGTGAAAACCGATGGCCCCATCCATATCTTTGAGGTTAAAGAATGCTCGTATATGGAAAATGGTAAAAAAACAGAGAGCAAGGATCATGAGGTCTTGTTCAATGCAGAAGAACTAGCCGTTCAATGCATATGTGGTTTTTTTCACTTTAATGGAATTTTATGTAGACATTCATTGTCGGTATTTAAGTTACAACAAGTTTTTGAGATTCCATCTCACTATATACTTAATCGTTGGAAAAAGGACTTCAAGAGGTTGCATATTTTAGCTCGTTATTCTGATGATATTATACCTGATAACTTAGTGGAGCGTTATGATTACTTATCCATGCGTTTCCTTCAACTTGTTGAAGTTGGGTTCTTATCGGAAGATAGATATCAACTCGCCATGAAGCTTATAAGAGAGCTGGAGAAGTCTCTTCTTGATGAACCAGGATGCAAAAACCGGCAAACTAGGATTCTTTCTTTTGAAGCCCAGTCGAGTAACTGCATTCAGGATCTTTTGGCATCACAGTTTGTTATCCCAGAGGGTAGTAAGACACCAAACTCTATGCTTGCAAAGCGGAGAGGTAGGCCACCCAAAAAAATGAAGGAGTCAAATATAGAAGCACTGGTCCGGACAAATAAGGAGCAGGTAATTTTGTGGCCTCCTGTCAACTTGCTTTGTTTTGATATTTTTTAAAGAAATTAATGGCACTATGTTAATTCATGAGCAGGATTTTCTAAGGTCATCCCTGGTTGGGAATAACTCTTCTTTGCTACAATCTGCATCAACTAGCTCACATCTGGAAGCTCATATTGGATCACAAGGCGGTATTGATTTAATGGTTTGTCATATGTCTAAGTCTATCATACTGGAAAAGAAATTGGAAACACCGAAAATCACCTCTTTCTTAACCTCACTCTACTGTTTCTGTTTATGTATTTAGGAAGAAGTTAACCCAAATGAGTTGTCATTTGGTACACATTTTGGCATGCATGTTAACCACCAACCTCAAATGGGCGGTCAAGCAAGGATACAACCAAACAATTTTTTTCAGGTTTCTGGTTGAAAAAAGGAAAACATTCCATCTTTTCCTCATTATAGTCGTCATATTCGTTTGTTATTTTTAATAGCCATGAAACAACACAAGTTTTCTAGTTAATTTGAACCTTCTAATGGGATTTATTCATCACAGGGTCAATTTGAACAGCAGACTTTAGGGACGTCATCAAGGATGCAGTGGCTTTATCATATGTACCAGGTTTTCATTTTAACTCTCTTCTTTGTTGTAGAAATGAGAGTCTTCAAATGCATGTGTAAAGAAAGATTTGAAATGATCTAAAGTAATATCTATTGATAAGTGGTGCTTTTCTAGCTCAGTGGGGAAGGAACTTGCCTGAGAGCCTGTGGGTCTCAAGTTCGAACAACACCATCGTAATTTTCAATTGGGGTGGGCAGAAATTGTGGTGTTAAAAAAAAGTTTAAAAAAAAAATAATATCTATTGATAAGATTATAGATAATAAGTATGATAATTTGACATGTAAAATGAAAACAGAAAAATATGCCTCATTGAGAAGAGGTAATGTTACAGTGAAACTTATTGGATAATTTACGTGATTGGAGTTAAAGATACAAATATTTGTATTGGCCTGAATTCATACATTACGTAGTATTGGACATAATGATCGGCAAAGAGAAATCACTTGAATTGTTTCATTGGGATAAGGCTATTATTAATGCAGGCTTTTCTATGATGCTTTTAAACTATTTAGAAGTGTAGTAACCTGGCAGAATTAAGGTTTAAAGCATGCCATGCATGTTGAGGATTTTTTGTAAATTTGGATATTAATGCAGGAGGATCAAATTCCGAAAGCAACTTGTGCTCGAAGAACTGAATAGAAGTTCGCTTGTATGGGGTTTGAGCTAGCTGCATGAGAATCAGCAGGATCCTCTTCAAGTCAAATTTCAGAGCAGTTGAAAGTTTTTTTTTGGGGTAAGAGATGGAAAGAAGTACCCATTCAACTAAGAAATTTTGGTTTTAATGTTTCCATATCAAGGGAAAAATGCAGTTCATGACAAATATAGAAGAAAATGAAGTTTGTAGTTCAACAAGAAAGCCTTCTCCATCAATGCTAATTATAGGAAAGATCTGCTGGGAGATTAAAGTGATGCAGTCGAATGAAGCATGCAAACTGCTTCATGTGCACACTGAATCACAATGCAGGATGGCAGGTGCTTCGATCTCGCAAACCGGCAATTTACGCAGATTTCAAACGAGTATTTTAATCTATTTTTACTCCGACGATACAGTGGCGGCTGCGCAAGCCTTGCTCTGGAGCGTGTTGCTTTATCCCTTCTTCTCCTTGAATAGTTTGCAATTTTGTGTCAGATTGTGTATTGTTACTTTTAGATGGAGATCTTCTATCTACTCCTAGCCCAGACAGCTCGAATGGTCCATTTTTTGACATTTCTTTCTAAGGTTCATGTTTTTAAGTACAGCTTCTTGCATATTGCAGGATAATTCTTTCTGTTGTTTTGATGATATCGTGTGGCAGGGGGAATGTCTCTTCTACCCAATTTTTGTGCAATTTCTACTGTGAATCGCTTTTTTTCTGTATTTGATATATTTATTTTTGCTTTTATAATACTATAGGCTTCCGCCAAATTTCTTGCTCTGTTTGGTAATAGGAAAAAAAAGAAGATGTAGTTGAAATTTTTAGTCATTTTTGAAAAATATGTATGATGTGAAATAAAGTAAGTTGGTTATATTAAAAATTGTGTATGATGTGAAATAAAGTTGATTGATTTATTGAGAATTGTGTTGGATGTGAAATAAAGTGATTGTTTAATGTTGGAATTTGTGTGAGATGAAATATAAAATAATTTTTTAAGTTTTTTTAAAATAAATTTAAGATTTTGGCTATGGGTAATTTTAGCCATGATTTTTAACACATTGCCAAACAGGGCCTTAATGTAGGGTTTTGTTGTAAGGAAAAGTAGTTGGAAATTGATGCAAACAGTCATTGAATTTGGTTTTTTTATCTTTTACAAAGAGTTTCTAAACATAGTTAAAGCTGACATGACAAATTTGATTATGCCATTGCTATGCATTTCTAATAATTGATTAATAAATAAATTAATTGTAGTTTAGTCTTTTAATTCACTAGATTTTCTTGCAAATCAGAATTTAGAACTTTGTTACATGGCCAATTGCAGTTTAAGAGTCTAATTTACTTATTATCCAATTGATTAATGATAAATTTATAGGATTAAATTCAAAATCACTTTATATTGTGTGATTGAACATAATTTGACTTTGAATTGGAACAATTCTTTTTGAAATTGATTGTTGTTATTCTACATCTAATCTGTTTGCAGGCCTATTGGGATATAACGAAAGATCTCTGTAATATTCAAAAGAATTTGTTTGTTTATTATCTTTATGGTGTTGCATCAATTGAGAATAAATTTAGAAAAAGTCAGTTTAGATGATTTGGACATATAAATCGTAGATCGTTTAAAGCTTCAGTTAGAAAAATTGAGTTATTGAATCTTGCCCATGTACAAAGAGGAAGAGAAAAATCAAAAAAAATATAATAAGAAACTATAAGGAATGATCTTAGTTACTTAGACTTATATAAGAATTTATTAATTGATAGAGTGCAATAAAAATAAAAGATTCATATAGCTGATCACATTTAATGAGATTAAGGCTTAGTTGTTGTATTATCTTTTACTTTATATTAGTATTTTTTGTATAAATCTTTTTAATTATATATATATATACACATACAAATCAAATAAAATAATCATACAAAAAATTTCATAAAATAATAAAAAAATAACATGAAACTACAAGAGAAGCACAAAATAATATTTCCTTACTATTACATGTGTGAGCACGCATTAATTGAGAGCATTAAATAAGTAACAAGAAGCTGCACCTAATAATTTTTCATTTCAACCAATATGTTACACTATGTTGAAAACATTTTATTCAAGTTTATTGCAATGTTATTTTAAAGAATTAATTATTCTATTCCATAATATGCTTACAGCATACCACTTCAAAAAAAAAAGTTTAGATGACTTAATTTTAGTTGACATAAGATAGATGTAATTCTAATTAAAATAACAAAGAGAAGAGCTAAAAATGACAACATTGAAGTCAATCTTTAAATAAAATAACACCAAATTTGGCACCCCCTTAATATAATTCAACATACATGTATAACTTCACATCCGTAGAAAAGCGAGCTGACAAATTAATTAAGGACAATCTCAGGGTAAGGCCAAAAATTATATTCCCAAAGAGAGATGAATCTCCAGATGAGGCAAAAAAATTATATCACAAAGATCATTCATTACAAGAGAATTGACAAATAAAAGGGAAGCCACAGAATAAGAGCAAAAGAAGTGCCCCAGCGGCCAGCCTCCACAGCCAACACGAAATCACTGCTCTTCTCAGTGTGATACTACTAGTCCGAACAGTAACACAGAATTCATGTGCCAAAATGTGTTAGTGATCATATAAAAAGCTACAAGGTAACATGGCTATCACATATCCTATGTCAGATAATCACACGACCGAATGAGGTTACCACATTCGCTTAGCTTACTTCGACTTTTTTCTTCTTTCCGGCTTCAGGGAAAGCATCAAGCATGACGATGTCATCTTCATCATCATCGTTATCAATGACTTGTTGAGGAGTTTCATGGTTGGCTGAGTTTGGCTTTAGAGATTGGATTTCTGAGTTATCTGAAGCTGCTTCAATTTCAGATAATTTTCTCTTAGTCCCGGTGATAACTGATCTTTCTCGGCCCGTATCGGTATCAACAGTTGTTTCTGTTCTTTCTGAAACTTGAGCCGAGTGCGTCGAGCTTTCCCCATTGCTTGTGAATCGGCTTTCTTTATTGGGTGCATTCCAACCAGTCAGAACCATCTCGTCGGGTTCTTTTTCCTCATCAAACTCTTCCCTGTGCACATTCCAGGGAGATCTTTATCAAGTCAAGCATTGCAGTAGTTTCAGTAATACAAAGAAGAATGTGTAAACCAGCTACATATAAGGTTGACAGCGCAATGACTTTGACGAAATGGTATACAAACTATAACAGACAAAATTCAGAATTGAGTGCTTTTCTTAAATGTAAGTAATCAGATTTATCTCCAAAAAGTTGTACCAAGATCCAACCATGTGATAGAGAATAACAAGATTGAGTTCTTGCGCAAAATCTGGCTTGAACATAAAAAATAAAATAAAATAAAGGTGCTAACAAAAAACAACTAAGGAAAACCTGTGTTTGATAACAATATTGCACGTTAATTCTTGCTGCAGATCTTCAACTGTGAGCACTGTTCCACTTGTAACCGGAGTAGGGAGTTCAGCTAAAACCTGCAGTTACAAAAATTTCACAATCTTACATCATGATATGCATAGCAGGTAGAACCTGAAAGTGTATAGGAAAACTTAAAAGAACGCAACTATTTAAGACACCTTTTCGAGGTTTCGGGCATAATTGGCTGCAACATCATCCTCAAGATCATCACCAGCCTCAAAGATAAGGTTTGCTCCAATCATTACCAAAGGGAGATTCATGCCCAATTTGTTTCTAACTATCTTCTCAACAAAGTCACGCAACCTATATTTTTGGGTGTTTAACTCCAGAAGCAGAGGTTTCTGTTTTCCGGTGCAACACAGTTATGAATAGAAGTGTTGAATTTGAATTGGGGGGAAATCAAGTTACCTCAGAACAGACGTAACAGGATTTGTTAGCCTCGAATGGCTCAACAGGCATCAAAAGCATCTTCCTTGATGGATGCTCAAGACAATATGTCATCCTGGATTACAAAACATCGCATCATAGTAAATGTTACTGATAAAAAATGTTAAACTAATTCGTGCAGCATGGAATGGCAGGGAATAAAGGCCAAGAGAAGAGTAAAAAGAGGAAGTTATAGTGACCAAAATGTCATAAGTTAATGAAGAAGAGTGAAGTATTTGAAAGATTTTTTCATTAATCAAACGTTGCCAAAAAAGAAACATCCCTTTTGTTGCGAGAGCTTGTTGCATATGAAGAGACTAATATCAGCATTCAAAAACAATCAATGGACAAAATGTAGGTCAGGATGATTATCAATCAAATTCCCTATGAAAGGGATTTAGCTTCTCATTTATCTTTCTGTAGAGTTTCTCACTCAACATTCCATAGTAATGCAGCTGGTTTCAGTTCACAAAGATAATAGGTGATTAAGTGGATAATCATAATGTAAACTTCTTTTTACAAATGGAAAAATACTACTACAAAAATAGTACATCTCGCAAAACAAGCGATGAACACGATGTGAATTATGCATCTTTACTCTCAAAAATCAAACTTTGCATCCTTCATTGATTACACAAACTAGTAGGGTTTTCTTTGACATCTTGTAAGATTGTATAATTGCATTCTGTACAAGTGCTTAAATAGCTGTTGTGATTGAACCTTCAAATTGTCTATATTCATTACGCATACCTCTAGAGGAACGCATGTGGTGGAACACATCGGACAGTTTGATTGTTAACAATCGGAATACAATATTAATATGGGTCGGGGAGTATGAAAATTCATTAATTGACAACTTCATGCTGTCAGGAGCTTGTGCTAATTCAAAATGTGCCAGTCTCGTTGCATAAGTGAACATTTCATGAGATTAGTGATAAATAATTGCAGCCATCCAAAAACTAAGCAAGCAAATATTATGATCTTGCCTATGTGACCAATGCAGGATATAACTGCTGGGGATCTAAGAGTCGAAGATACAGATGTTAAAGATGATTTTTCAGATGCATAGAGATCAAAGCAAAAGGCTGCAATAAAACATGAAATAAAGTTAAATTGTAAATTGACAATTGATCTGTGTTTAGTTTAACAAAAAGTTTCGTCAAACTTGAAATGATCCAAAAAAGACATTGGTTGGCCTTTAATTAGAAAATAAACATTAAATAATTTCATCTCTTTTTCAAAACTGACCCAGGCTTACCATTTACCAACCCAAAGAAATGCATCGATGATTATTATTAAAGGTACATTAAACCTCCATATCCAATTCCACATCATATATCTTCTTCTGACAGAACTTTCATTTTTGATGATTCTTTTTCTCTGTCCTTTGCTTTTGTAGGCCATACTTATTGCACAAATATCACAAAATCCACATAAGGATGAAGTTTGTTTTAAATCGAATCTGTCACTTCTAATAAACTCAATGTTACAGAGCCTTTTGTTTGAGATCCTCTTCTCCAAGAAAGAGATGGCCATGTATCAAAGGAAAGCAAAGGACTCCCCTGAGCCAACTTTCAGAAGCCTTCCTAATTTAGACTTTTAGATTTTCATATAAATGGTGATGTTATCAACAGAATTCAAGCAGGGTGACCAAAGTGGAGAAATGCCTCAAGTAAGTTGTGTGATAAAAATTTCATTTAAACTTAAAGGTAAATTTTACAGAACAGTCATAAAATCAGCAATATTATATGGTATAAAATGCTAGCCCACAAAGCAAAAATATATAAGCAAAATAGTGTCACAGAGATGAGGATGTTAAAGTGGATGAATGAGTACACACAAAAAAATAGGATTAAAAAGAGTATATCCGCGAGAAGGTTGGGGTAGCCTCAGATGAGGATAAGCTCAGGGAGAGTCAATTAAGATGATTTTGACATATAAACCGTAAGTCAATAAAAGCTCCAGTAAAGAGAATTGAGTTATTGAATTTTTTCTGTATTAAAAGAAGAGAAAACTAAATAAGACATATCAAGAAACCATAAAAAAAAATCTCACATATTCGGAGATAAATGAAGACTTCTTATTTAATAAAATGCAGTAAAAACAAAAAATTCATGTAGCCAACCCTACTTAGTGGGATAAAGGCTTAGTTGTTGTTGTTGTTGTAAACTTTCATACAAATGACTACATACATGCACGGGCATGCGTGCGCGCACATATATACAGATACATCATGCATACATACACACACCTTGCAATGTCACTTCATTATTGGGCAACAATTTAATTCCTTCACCAACTCCTACATGCTACCAAACTGTTCCCTTTCTCTTTTTTTGTGCATAAAGAAATCTATTAACTTAGTAGATAAAGTATGTAGCCAGTTCAACATGCAACTTAATTTTTAGTTAAATGACATGCATGGAGGACCTAGAAACTGTAACTAAAGAGAGAACCTTTCAAAAAGTGGTCAAACGCCTAGGTACATACCTACAGTTGCAAAAATCACCCTGGAGTACCTTGACTGCTTCAATAACTATCAGACCAGCGATAACGGCATTTGTTGTTGCGACAGCGTGAACAATGTTTCCAGCAATCCCTTTAGTTTCAAATAGGCTGTGCATGGGAATTCCAAAAGAGGATGCCCTGATATTTGCTGCAGCAGTTACAAATTCTACAGCTAATTGGTCATCTTTGTCAAATGTCAGATTCCCGATATCCTGGACAATATTAGAAATGAAGAAAATTTTAAGCTAAAATTACAAGAAGTTGCAAGTAAACAACAAAGATTAAACCACCATAAATTAGTCTCAAGTTGAGAGTGAACCTTCTCTCGTTTCTCAATAAATAGTCTCAAGGCCTCAAAAAAGACTTTTGTATTTTCAGCAAGACTCCAAATGTCTTGTGGATTTGTCAGGCCAACAACTTGCATGGCAGAGATGGCTACATCCTCCTTTATGCAGTTGTCCAATTTTCCATTTTGCTGGAAAGACTCAATTGGAAGCACATCTTTCATATAGATAGGCCTCGGTTTTTTCCGGTTTATCCATGTCTCTTCATTAGCCAAGGCTAGTTCAATGTTATATCCAAAAACATGATCATATATTCTTCGCCCATACTTCTCAGGGTCTTCATTTTGATTTCGCTCAAATACATCTTCTGTACTCTTTGATGTATCACCATCATCACTCGAATGCACGTTAAGATCATTAACTTGATTTCTGTCACCAAACAATTTTGCGAAGAGCAGGTCTTTTGCCCAGACAACACAATGAACATACTGCAAAGTATATGTGAATACACTATAATGTACCAAAACAAAAAATCATAACTATAAACATCTTCAGTTAAGTAGAAAATGCAGTAATAAATTAATAAAGAATCACAAAAACCTGGTCATTTTGTTTGTACACAAAAATATTAAGAATTTATGGTTTGAAAAATGAAAAAAAAAAACTACCGCAAAGCATCTTGATGCAGCCAATTATGCAAAATGAAACATGAGAAATATTATCTTAACATGTTGCATTTCACATATTAAAGTAATCATACTCAGTTACATGAAAAACCTGTCGCAATCCATGCATTGTCTGATTATCCACGTACAGTATGGTACCATAATAGACTAACCAACAAGAGAGATGTAAATCATTATTTCAGGCTTAAATCACCTTTTTGGTAGAACAAGGGAGGAATAAAAGATAAAACAGATAAGGAAGCAACCACCAAGCTTAACCCAAGATTTAAAGTTTGGATTCTAGAAAAATATTGCTTCTCCCCTCAAATACTCCTCTAATCATCCACTTACATTTCCTTTCTTTTTTGGTTAGTTACCAGCAAGTCACATTAGTGTCAAAAGAAATTGATGTAGATCGCATATAAAGAAATGTTATAAAGCATAAATGAGAAAAAAGAAGGGGTATGAAGAGAAGAAGAGGATGATGATGAATATCAAGAAGAAGAAAGATGCTACATGCATGAGAAACCATGTTCAATTCATCAAAAACTATTAATGACAGTCCTATGGTTAATTATAGAGTTTCAACACAGTATTATAAAAAGACATGCTAATAAAATCAAAGGATTTAACATAAATATTAAAGTAGATTTTCATCAATACTAACAATACATCTCTCGTATCCATAAGTACTTGTAATCTCAAGAGTTGTAGTGAATTGTTGAGAAGACTAATCATCAGATAGTCAGAGATGCTTTCTTCGTCAAGTAGTTAAAAATATAGCTTGTCATAAAAGCTCCTTCCGTCATTCCCGTCAAGAAGGCATGGAAAAGTAGAAACGAAAATATGACTACGAGAATGTAAGATGAAATAATATACTACATAAGTCTATGCCAAACTTTCTTTTGTCTTTCCATTCGAAAAGGCACCGAAAGGTAAGAAAAATAAGTGCCTTTGTAATGAAAGACAAAAATGCATTTCAAGGAAGCTGGTTGAAAATAGTGATCTTCGATAATATTTGTTGATTATACTCTTTCAAAAACAAATCTCAAAAGAGGCAAAGACTGCGCCAAATATTGTCTTTCAAAAAGCTTTCTTCATTTGTGAAATGCTCCTCGTTTCAATAGCCAAGTGTAAGTAGGACTGTAAATGAACTAAGCATTCGATGAATAACTCAACATTCAGTTCAATAAGAGTTCTTCGTGTATGGTTCTTTAATATTAACAAATAAGCTTAAATATAATTTTAAAAACTCGACTAATAAATGAACGAGTATACTCGTTAATGTTCATGCACTATTCATATGAAATTCATAAATATAAGACGATATGATGCACTCTTAGAGATTTCAGTATATTTTATTTATTAATAAGAAAAATAAATTTATGAATCATAATAATGAGCCTATCATAAACACATTAATATTTTTGTTATATAAGAGTTTATCTATAGGTTTCACGTTTATGAACTTAGATACATATGAGCTCATTTGTGAACTTAGTAAGTTTGTTCGCGAACCATATGAACCAAGCCTACATTCTTGAACCAAGCTCAAACAAGCTCGAGCTCAAGTTTGATTGTAATAAATGAACATGAAATTGAATAGACTACTACTCGGCTTCGCTCGGTTCATTTATCCTACGTGTGAGGTCGAAATAGAGATGTCGATTTTTGTGTGGTCAACACTAAGGGTCTGTTTGTTTGTAAGGTTAAATTTAAGAAGGTTAAAATTAAATTTGAATAAAGTTATTTTTTTATTAAACTTGTGAATGATGTGAAATAAAGTTAGTTATTATGTTGAGATATGTGAGGGATGTGATATAAAGTTAGTTATTATATTAGGATATGTGAGGGATGTGATATAAATTAGTTATTATTTTAGTAATGTGTGTAGGATATGAAATAAAGTTAATTTTTAATATTAAATTTTATGTGTGATGTGCTATGCCAGGTTAAAATTAAACCAGGTTAATTCTAAACTTAAAAACAAACGGGGCCTAAATAACGATAAATTCCAAGTCCCCATCTTAAATACCAAAGCTAATACAACTATCATTTAATAATTAAAAATACATTCTTTAGGATTATCGATATCCGCATCAAATAGACTAAACTAATGCAAATTGACGTGAGATTAATATCAAAGAGTATCAAACCTTTGAAGGAGTGCTTGTGATGGTGCAAACAGGATATGATTTTGGAGTGGGTTTTGGCTGGCACTCATAGCATTCAGTCTTACCTTTGATATGCACGGTTACCTGAATCATTGAAATAGATAAAATAAAAAGCTATTACAGAAACTATTGGAAACAAATAAAAACAGAACCTGTAAATATGTTTGGTAATGTAAGCTAAGACAATAAAGTACACATTAATTGAATCACCAAATGAAGTCAAAGTAACAGCTAAAACTATCTTGGGAAGTAAAGCAAGAAACAACATGAACAATGAGTGTTTAAAGTAGACACAAGGTTACTGACCAAATTGGAAAAAAAAGTACAGCTGGAAAATCGCATTTCGCTCTGAAAATCACGAGCTAAAACAAACCTACAGACATTACCCATAAATTGGCAGTCTTCAACGTCATGATTTTTCTACAATGAACTACAGCTACAATTTTCAGAAACTAGTTAACTTCCAGAAAAGGATCAGAAAATGAATTAAAAAAACAAGAAAATTGTATCACAAACTTCACATTCTACACTACATGAAGCAATTCTGGTCTACCTCACAAAATTTTGAAAATATTTGGTAACAAATAACTAATAAAGGCTAAAAATCCAATAAAAGCAGCATGTCATTCACCTCACCTGCCCCAAGAATCCTGTAGTTCCACTTTCAACTAAAGGAACCTCAGCTGCCAAGCAAAGTCGATTTACATGTCTTCTGGCGTCTAAGTTATCAAGCCCATTTAAAACAACACTAAATTGCTTAAAGAACTCCACATTGAACTCAGGGCTTTTGACATTTGCATGATAAGGTGTTATGTTGATGTGAGGTCTAAATTTGAGGACAGCATCACGGGCAACCTGCAATTAATGATACATATGGAATCAGCAACATGGAAAGAGTCGTGAAACAAATATACAAATAAATATATATAGCATAATATTGCCTTAAAAATGTTTATCACATACTTTAGCCTTAGACTGGCCTACATGACTCTGTCGGAATAAAAACTGCCTATTTAGATTGCTTACTTCAATTGTGTCCATGTCAATCTGAAAAAGGAAAACAAGTTTAAAGGAGGTTAAGTTCCCATGAATCTGTCACTCGTATCAATATATAAATCAAATGTTCAATTGAACTGCAAAAAATTTGGAGGATGATTGAAACCTATCCAGTATAATCACTAAACCATATTCACATGACAACAGATCTCGCAACCTTGAAATTCACAAGAATATTTTGTCCGTATTACAATTTACAGATCAGTAAAAACTGCAGTTAGGATTTACAAAGGTGAACTGAAGAATTCCAATGTTCTGCGTCAAACTGAGCCAAGCAAAAGGTAGGGTATTATATGACCTATATAAAAAAATCAAAGCACTATACTGCACATCATGCCATTAGAAAATCCTTTATTGAACCAACGAATTGTAAAGGATAAAGTGTTTAATTATTGCACTAAAGAAAAGGCTGGAACATAATCAATATTCTATTTACTTCCCTGAACTGAGTTCGAATTTTCAAATTTCTTTTTGCTGGTCAATCCAGTTTAGTATTTTCTGTCAAGTTACTCTTGGACTCCTAGATTATCATAACGTTTTACAGACCCCCCTAAGAAAGTTTGTCTTATAACTTGCGTTCATATTCCATAATCATTAATGGATCCATCTGCGAAACCATAGAAGGATAATTTAAGATTAAAAAAAAGAAAGAAAGCTTTTATCTATAAACAAATTCTACCCAAGAGTATTCGCAGGTTTCGCATTGAAACTGTTTGCAAAAGTAGGGAATATGCCTTCAACAACAATAACCCCTTTCTTAAACCTCTGCAGACACCCAGATACATATATTCCATTCATTACAATTTAGCTGAAATGTTTTATGTCTAATTTAATATCAACAAAAAGACTACATATTCACATATAAGCAAGAAAAAAAACTTAAGCATGCCAAACCAATGATGATGGCTAGGGTGTAAATGAGTTGAGTGTGAGCAAATTTGGACAGACTTGAACTAGACTCAAAATTTTTCAACACAATTCGAACTCAGAGCTAGTTGACTCTAGACAAATTTCAAGGTAGAATCGAGTCAAAATTTTACAGTTAAAGAGAAATATGTTATCATCGCTAATCATCAACATGCATCTATCAGTATTGATCTAATCAAATGATCATCATACACGAGTTAAAAGGGAGTCCATGCTGAACATTGGCCAAAATAATAGAAAGACATAACCGGGTACAAATGTTTAGTTCATTTTAAATGAATGAAATACCATCTCACAATGCAGCAAAAGGCATCATCAATTATTTATTTTTTTCCTAGTTATCAAACCATACATGATACTGAGGATATACACATATGCTGGTACTTCATCGTGCAGCCATAAAACACATTTTATCCAGAATAAATTGCAAAGATGCACGGACCCAATAAGAGTACTTTCTGCAAGACATCAATTACATAAAAGAATTTTGCATTGATATACCCATCTTGCAATATATTTTAGCACTATAAGCAACTAGTTTTATAAAACATAAGGCCGAAATCTAAGTCTATAATTTCTCTCATTCAATCTGTGACTTATGATACCTAAAATAGGCCAAAGCCAATAAAGACAAAGAATCAAACTACAAACTTCTCAAGCATCAAGATCCAAAAAAATGCTCACTTATGTCTGGTAAAAACAACATGTAATTTCTAATCTTCTTCTATAGTTATCAAGAGTTGCTTGGCTTGTCATTGTAATTCCATTAACACGACCATGGAATCAAGTAGCTTAATTCCTTGTTGAAAATGTGTAAGCCAGACTAATTTAAACGCTCAGAGTCTGGAGGTTAGTGGTAATTTTCATAACAATATGTGTATATTTGAAGGGATATGACTCATTATCTAGGCCTTCACTAGGTTTCAAACCTACAACATTCATTCTTTAATGGATCGACTGAGAAATTCTTCTGAACATTAATCCAAGAACCAAAGGCACTAATCCACACAAGAGAGAAAGTATCTCAAATAGTAATCCTCAAGAAGCAATCTAAACTATCACAATGTTCAATTTCTTGGTTTGTCCTTGACAGAAGTATTTACCACACAATGATCTACCGAAAACTAAATCAAATAAAGTGATTTGCAAAAGGCATTGACATGACTAGGCCTGTAAATGGGTCGGATCTTGATCCGATCCGATCCGTGATTCGAACCGATTATCTTATGAAACGGAATAAATTTTTGACCCGCACGATTGTTCCGAAAATCCAACCCGCTCCGTTTAAGTATTGCCGGGTCGAATCCGGGTCAATGCTGATCCGATCCGAAAAAAATCCGATCCGAAATTTATAAGTATGAAATTATTTTGCGTACTTATATATTTATTATTTAATTGCATATGTTAATTGTTGTTTTATTTTATGAAGGTTTTGAAATGTAACTGAGACTTATAATTATTAAAGAGGCTAATGCAAATTATTTTAAATGTAGTAACCAGGAAGTGCTTGTATTGTGAAATGGGATAAATAGCTACAAATGTTTTTTACTGTTAAGATAAAATATTTAGTGCTAGTTTTAACAGAACTGCACTTTATTTTTTGTGTAATATTTTCATTCAACTGTTGGTTCTATGTTTTGTAATATTGTAATATAATGCTGATGTCAGTGATATGATCTTTAAATGTTTATATATTATCCTTATATTTTCTACTACAACAGATTTATATTGTAAATTTTAGTGATCAAAATTTTATTTAAAAATATAAGAATATACATACAACTAATAGTTGTAGTCATTGAAAAAATAGTGTTAAATTATGTAAAAAAAAGTTTCGGGTCGACCCAAAATCCGATCCGAAAATCCGAACCGTGGAGGGTCATGGAACGGATCTGGGTTGACCTCGATCCGATCCGATTTTTAATCCGATCCGGATATATTGGAATCGGATCCGGGTCGGGGTCAACCCGATCCAGATCCGATCCGTTGACAGGCCTAGACATGACAAGCATAATTGCCACGACCCCACTCACATTGATACCATTTTCACTTATAATAATCTGTTTCAACCCATTAATTTTCAAGCTTACATATCTTAAAAGCATAATACACTCTATTTTGGATGCATGTCACCTGAAGATTAACATTCTCCCTAAATAATATAAAATGCAGATCACTTTAAAGAAGCCTTGCTTGTAGAACAAAACTAAGTTACAAACATAAATGACTAGAAAGTAGCGACACAATACAGAGACACAGAAACACAATACGACGTGACACGCCATGCTGACATGACAACTTCCTAAATTATAAGGCACAGACATAGCCGGATATGCCAAATAATATAATAATTATATAAAAAATATCTATGTGATGATGTAATTTACATCTTTCGCTCAATATTATAAAAAAATCTAAGAAGTACGAATATGACATAGGGATAAAGGGACATAATGGGATAAGATGGGCCATGACACCACAAGTTGGGAGGTACAAAGATATTTGTGCCTCTTGGTGACTGAAGAATGAAGTTTCAGACAATGAAGATCTTAGATGGCTGGACAGACGTAAGGATAATCAAGAATGCCGAAACTGCTGAATGAAGGTTAGATATCAACAAGAAGTAACCATCAATCCTCCTAAAACGCAGAAACTGAAACTCTAGTACGAAACTAGATTACTACAGCTTCTTAGTCCTACTGTTACTTGGCCAAAATACTAATGTGACAAATTTCAAGCCAATAGTATCAGCCTTTTTCCCATAGAAACAATCCACACGCAGTAAACTGATAAGCAAGCAACTCTATGAAGCCCTAAAGCATGACCAGGCCAAAATCTCACACCCGCAACCAAAATAAGCCAAAAGTCCAAACAAAACCCTAATATAAGTAAATGAAGCCAGTGTCGAAGCGCTTACAACATGGATATCTTCGAACCCCGAGAGAGCAAGGGTTTTGAGGAGCTCACAACCAATCCCCCCAGCCCCCACCATAAGAACCTTCGCTCCCTGCACAAGACATCGACATGCTTCATTGAAAGAGCTCAACCTCTACCCTCAGCCTCGCAAGCACCAGCGAAAAAGCAATCCCCAAAGGAACTACATAAGCAAGTGGAAGAAAATACCTTAACAGCGTCCAACTGCGAACACGACGCCATGCGAGAGCTCGAGGGGAAGAACAGCGAAGTGGTTCCGGTCTCCGCAGAGGCGAGGACTTTCCTCGGCGAAGGAGCGGTTAACGGGTAACAAGCAAAGTCAAAAAAGAGGGGTTTTTACTTCTTCTCTGACTCCATCCCTAATTTAAAATCTTAGGAGCAGTGGCATTTAAGAGATAATTGGAGGCCCAATGCGTTCTGGGCCTTCCCAATTCTAGCTTGCTTCGGCTTTTGGGCCTATTATTTATCAATTTATATTTTTAATAAATAAATTCATTAAATTTGATCTAAATAAATTTTTTAAAAAATACTTGTTGATTTCTCAGTTCTAAAAGTTTTTCATGTGAGTCTATAAACTTTCAATATTTTCATTTTAGTCCATGATTTTAGATATTACGTCAAGTTATTCATTCCACTTTCTATATGATTGGCTATTATAGTTTTCCGTTTTTACATACAGTATTTTATTTTCTTTCTAAAATTATTACATAGAACAAAATCATTTCTAAACTAACATTGAATTTAGAATTCAACGATTGTCAAGCTTTTATATTTGATCGATTGAATCAGCTCTATTCTAAATTAATAACTCATTATAAGGACCTATGAAAACTCTTTTTTTTTTTGAAATTAATGAAACATGTAGTGAAGTGGAATCGAGATGGAACCGGTAACTGATTCTGGGTTTCAGATCAATTCCACGGTGGAGCCTAACAAGTTATCCTAAAGGCCTAGAACCAGTTCGATAAGGAACTAATCCGAACCAATTCCACTATATGTAAATTTATAATTGGTGGAACCGGCTCAATAACCACCCCTATCTGCAAACTCCTTAAAACTTTGTGCTAATTTGCATCTCTAAAACAATGCTAAGCATACATAGCTTGAGCATTTACTTCAAATTTTTTATTTATTTCATCCCTTAATACCATAATTCAGTCCCTTAGTTCATTTGTGTAATTCAAGTTAGTCTCAACTAACAAAAATCATGAATTTTCACTTTCTTTGTTGCTCTAGTTTTAAAAACATGAGTTCCATTATCTCAAATGTCTTAAAAATACACACCCCCCCCCCCCCCCACACATATATATATTTTCATACACGTGTATTCTTTCGGGTAGATTTAATTTAATTTTAAGTCAATATATTTCACTTTGATTTTCACCATCTATTTGAATGTACACAATGAGGGATGCTGCAGAGATAGTCAAAGGTGAGAAAGGCGGGAGGGAGGAAGGAGAGATTAATAGGTTCATACTCCCAACTAGGCCTGTCAGCGGATCGGGTTCGGGAAGGGTTGTGTTAGAACCTTCTCTAAACACCCCTCGCCTAAGAGCAGCCGAACGGCGGCCCCTCGCCTAAGAGCAGCCGAACGGCGGCCCCTCGCCTAAGAGCAGCCGAACGGCGGCCCCTCGCCTAAGAGCAGCCGAACGGCGTCCCCTCGCCTAAGAGCAGCCGAACGGCGTCCCCTCGCCGAAGAGCAGCCGAACGGCGTCCCCTCGCCTAAGAGCAGCCGAACGGCG
>KZ451918.1:990708-1053876 GCA_002786265.1 Apostasia shenzhenica
CTTTGTAAGAATAAGTGTCAGATGTGACAGACTACCTATTGTACCCTCTCCTCCCTAGGCTATAAAAAGGGGACTCAGGCTCTCTCACAAGAGGTCACTCTTTCTCCTCCCTCTCTCTCTCTTGTACTTTTTTGGTCTCCCATGAGAGACCACCAAGCTTTGTAAGAGGAGATGGAATTAGTGGATTCAAATCGCCTGGATGGCGTCGTGGTTTTTCCCCCGGACACTCGGGTTTCCACGTAAAAATCGTCGTCTCATTTCTCTCTGTGGTGGTACATTTTTTGCATCAACAGGTTGACTACGACCTGTATTCAAATCCATATATATCGGATCGGGTCATGTGACATCCATATCCACTCAGGTCGGAAATCGAATCGATTCGGAACTCGGGTTTACGGATTAATCTATTTACAATAAAAGTAGTTATTTTTAAGTATTTTTCATAATTAAATTAAAATAATATTAAATTTATTAAAAATAAAATAAGAAAAGAATATTATATTTTTATGAATTAATTAAATATTTTAATATAAAAATCAGTATTTGTAATATATATACATATATATTGTGAAATATAAACCGAGCACTATAAACTATAATCTAATAATATAATCTATAGAATCTTTTATTAATTAATTATAGTGACTCTTTACTTGAGCCTTCCAACAAAAAGATTATTAGCCACAATGTATTCATGTATAAACTATAAATTAGATTACATAAACGGATCGAATTTTAAACGGGTCTGATCAGTAGTGATCCATATCCGATCTATTTATTTATAAACGGATCGGATCAGTAAACGGGGCGGATTGACGGGCCAAAAAAAGAATCCATTTGGAGTTTAATCGGATCGAAACTCGGATCGGATCGGGTCATATTCCGATCCATTGACAGGCCTACTCCCAACCATAGCCCACTATGCATGCATGAGACTGGATCTGTGATGCACGTGGTAGGTCAGGGTTGGACGCTAGAACGTTCTAGAGCCCGAACTCAATAGTTTTTTCGGAGGAAAGGGTGTGTAAAGTGGGAGATAGATGGAGAGCGAGAGCTGGGTAAGGAAGAAAGAAAAACTACGGAAAGAGTGTGTAATAAAAAGAGAAAGATAGTCGCATGATAGAACACATAATTATCTTTATGCTTATCACATTTTATTTTTTAAAATCGGATAGACTTATGATATTAATGGAAATACTCACTTTATGTCCTTTATTTTTTTTTGTGATATGGCCCTGTTTGGCGTGAGGACCAAAACTGGACTAAAATAGGACCAAAATGATACTAATTTAAAAAACAACAATAATAATAATACATAAATTTTTAAATCATTCTATACAAATTCAAATATAAAAAATATTATTTTACTTTACATACTCAATAATTTAAAATAAAAATATCAATTCTATTTCACATTCTAGACCAAAATATTCAAATCGAGTATTTTGATCTAAGATATAAAATAAAGTTTATATTTTTGTTAAAAATTATTGAGTATGTGAAGTAAAATATTATTTTTTATATTAAAATTATTGTAGAATAATTAAAATAATTTATTTATTATTATTATTGTTATTTTTTAAACTATTATTATTTTGATCCTGTGTTAAACTATTATTATTATAATGTCCTTTAAATAATTAGTTGGGACTTATTTGGGTCTTCTTTTGTTCAGTATGTGTTTGAATTTAATTCAAAACAGTAAAGTTGGGCTAATTTACGAGTAAAATGCAAAGTACAGGATCAAATAGTAATTGGACCACTAAATCAAATGGACTTAAAAAAAAGCCAATCAGCCCTAATCGGGCCCCCGGCGTCTCATCGCCGGCCCTATCACGCCCCCTGCGCACATCGCCGTCCCACCGAAGCAACCGCTCACGTCCGCCCACCTCTTCCACGTTCCTCTTCGTGATGACAGAGCGCTCGGATCGTGCGTAGCGGTCATTCCTAGGCGAGGCCTAATGATCCCGCCCATCCCTCTCCTGTATAATCCCCCAAGTCTTCTATGCTGAGAGGGGATGAATTGATGACGCTTGAGTCATGGATTGAGTTATTCTGCGCGGAGGGCGTCGGATCGATCTGTGGAACGGCATAGGTGCTTCCGGCCACCACCATAGATGTCTGCTGAGGTCTAAAGTGCATAGCCTTGGTTATTCATCTTCAGTTCTTTACCAGGTCAGCTTCGTTTCCACGGTTTGTTTGAAATTTCAGTGTTTTTCTTCATTAGATATTGGTTTTCTTTCTGTTTGTTTGAATTCCAGTGCTCTTCTTCTTCATTAGTTGTTGGTTTGCTTTATCATGTGTATGTACAGCATTTATCACCAAAGAAACTTTAGGTTTGCTGTTTGAGTTTCTGATTTCATGCTCCTTGATAGTTTAATGGCTGAATTTCACCACTTATTATTTCCAATTATCACCACCATGTGAAGACTGAATTCGAAGTTCATTTTTTTTTTTTAATAAATTTTTGATACTTCATATCCTGAGTCTTTATTTTTTTAAATCTATATGAGGTTTGAACTGATAGTCTTGAGCAAACTTAACTGTATGAATTAGATTAACCCACTTCAAGATCTGAAAAGCTCTTGTTCTGTTGTTAAAACTTTCTCATAGTCTTAAGCAAACTAGTCTGCATGAATTAGATTAATCCACTCAAAGATTTGATCAGTTCTTGTTCTATTGTTAAAATTTCTTAGTTCCAACATCTACATAGTTAAGATGTAAAATAAAATTGATTTTATATTTTAAAACTTATGTAGAATGTGAAATAAACTTGAATTTAATGTTACAGTTTATGGTAATTTGAAATATTGTTAGTTTACTATTTGAATTTGTGTATGATGTGTAACCTATAAGATTAATTTTATCTTAGATTAAAGTTAACTTGGGCAATCAAAACATCTCCGTCATACGAGTTATGGAAATCTAAATTTGGTTAAGCATTGTGTAGTCACATCCATTAGCATATTTGAAGCTCTAACTTTGAGCTTGAATTTTAGATGAAGAAAAAATAAAACCTAAATTTAAAATCATATTCATTTCTAGGCTGGAACCTATTTTATTGGTAGATTGAGAATCGCATTAGTGAAGCTTTCATTGCATCAAAGCAATTGAAAGTTATTATTCAAAAAAAAAAATCATCATTCAAAAAAAAGCAACTGAAAGAAGTGAGGAATAAAAGGGACAGAGAGAAAGAGAGAGAGCTGATCAAGAGAAACTTCGAGTGACGTCATTTATGTTCATTGAAAATCACACTTGTTAAAAAACATTGAACGTTTTACAACTTATCGACAAAACCAAAACTCTGTAGAGACTTTTACAATTATTATTTTATGCAACTATAAAAAAAACTACAATGGAGTATAACTGTGCAAAACTTTAATTTGAAAACACCCTTTCACTATACTATAAGAAGTTAAATTGGAAGAGTGATTCGAATTTTATCATATAAAAATTATGTGCTTTGAATGGCTAGTTGCAAAAGAGTTCCTAATAACTCCTAGTTTTCGCTATTTATAGGCTGATTTAGAGGGGGCAAAAGAGTAATTTGACTTCTAGACATCTACAGCTTTTATACATCCCTAGATGATCAAAAGGCTGTATCCTACGATCAGTTAACTTTCATTAATTAGGGTCTGTTTGTTTGTAAGGTTAAATTTAAGAAGGTTAAAATTAAATTTGGATAGAGATATTTTTTTATTGAATGTTGTGAATGATGTTAGTTATTATGTTGAGATATGTGAGAGATGTGATATAAAGTTAGTTATTATATTGGGATATGTGAGGGATGTGATATAAGTTAGTTATTATTTTAGTAATATGTGTGGGATGTGAAATAAAGTTAATTTTTAATATTAAATTTTATGTGTGATGTGGTATGCCAATTTAAAATTAAATTAGGTTAATTCTAAACATAAAAACAAGCGGGGTCTTACTGTTTCATTTCAGGAGGCGAAATGTCACCTACTATTGGATACTACTCTTGCGGATTATTCTACTATACGTCTTTGTTCGAATAAAGGAAAATGGGATGGTTAGGGATTAGGGACTTTAAACTCTTTAGTCAATAGTCCAACTGGATCTCAAACCCTTGGAAAGTCGTACCCGATCCTCTCTCACACGTCTCTTCTATATTTGGTCCCCTCCTCTCGCGGTGAAACCTTTTGTAAGGGCATGCCAGCCAGAGAATTAGAACTGCTGAGATGTTTGTTACGACCTACTCGTCGAATCGATTGAAAACTGATTAGGTCTTGGTTAACTCTTATTATCTATCACCAGATGAGATTCAGTATAAAATAAAATACTACGTGTTCGTACATCTCAATGCATAAATACATATTCAGGAACTTCTAAATTGATTTTTAGTTTTAAGATAGTTTAGCAGTAATTTTTTGGTTAGTTGAGAACATGAATGCTGTTATTTCAAATTTATTTACTCAATAATTAATTAATAAAAATTGTATTGTTTTCATTAGTAAAAGAAAAATAATGTACATTTCTAGTAATTGAATGATAAATTAATTAATTATAGTTTAGGTTTTTTATTCACTACACTATTCAATAAATTATAACTTAATTTATCAAATAATTTAGTGAATTAAAATTTAAAATTATAATTAATCAATTTATTATTTAATTATAAAAATTGTGTAGTAGAACTCATATTTGAATACTAATAACTTTTTGGAATTTTGATGGGCCGAATGGGGAAGGATGGATATCCTTGGCCCAATATTATTGAACCCAGGTCTTTAGGTCTCGTTTGATTTAAAATAATTTTTTTATCCAACATAAATTTTAATTATAAAAATTAATTTTATTTCACTTTCAATATAAATATCAATATTAGAATTTAAAGTATTTCACATTCTACATACTTTCTAATAAATTTTTTTTATTCTCTTATCTAAAAAAAAACTCGAATCAAACAGGACTTTAGAATAACAGGATTAGGTGGCATTAAAAAAAGATCAAAGGAGTATAACAGAATTTTTGGAAAACTAAGTTTCAAACTTCTATTTATAATTGAAGGCGTCAATAATACCGTGGGACATAGTCTAAAGCCAGCAGTATCATTCTTATACAAAAATACCATCACCCAAGCCAGGACGGAGATAAAATTATATTTAAATATGATTCAATAATTTAATTTTATTTATGATACAAATTTATCTATAGCTATATAATTACATTTCTATGATATTCTATCTAGGGGTGGTTTTGAGTCGATTTCGAATAAACTATGCTTAACTTGAAATTAAATTTTTTGATTTCAAATATAGTTTTTTTATAACATTTTTTTATTTCACCCCTTGGCACCATAATTTTCCTCACCCTATTTGAAATTTCTCGTGATAGTATGGTTCAAAACTGAGAACCCCTGTTCCTAGGTATGCTCCTTCTCCACCGAGTTAGGAGAATACCACTTGATTTCAAGTACTGTTCGATTTAAGCTTTTTAAAAATTTTCTATTTTAAGCAGATTTTTGAATAGAAATGAGTTTAATTATAAGTCATATTTTTTAAAAATTATTAATTATACATATTAAATATACTAAAATATAATATTACAAATTATTTTAAAATTATATATATATTTCTAACAACGGCCACTTCTTTTATTTAAAATATTATAGCACATTTGTATAAAAGTTCCTCAATTATATATTAAAAAATGTTAAATATGTACGTTTATATTAATATTGAATCAATTATAAGTTTAATTAATTTCTTTTGAGCAAGCTAACTTCTACTCGAAAGACTTTCAAGTCGATTTTAAATTAAGCAAAATGCGAGCGTGCTTTGAACAAATTCGATTTTCGCGTAAAATTACCTCTCCTAATTCTATTTTGATAAAAATGCATATCCCTCAGTTTTATGTCAATCAATTACTTAAAATATTGGATAAAAGCTCAATATAAATATTAAATAAAAATGAAATCAAACTTTTCAAATTTAAATAATTTGATTTGTATTTTTAGTTTAATTTATTTAACATACACCCTAATAAAATAATTACTTTCCATTGATCAATCAGCTAACTACTCACATTTGAAATTCATTTGCTATTACATGAAAAGTTCTTCTTGGTACTTAAAAATGAAAAAAATGGTAAGTACATTTTAAGTAATGTTCTGATAAAAATCTAAATAAGGAAGGACTCGATAAGTTGTAAGATTGATAAATTCTGAAACAATCGTTTGGAGGAGAGGGATGGATGAAGAAAAGCTGCAGGCTGTTAAAGGAATATTATTAGAAGAAAATTAGTCGAACAGGGTGGAAACCATCAGCAGACTGTAGGTAAATAGTGTTCAACTAGCTCTATTCTCTAAATTGTGGTCTTGGGGTCAACCTATATAGTAAAACTCTTTTATCACCATAAATGATTCTTTATAATAAAAATAGGATGAATGGGATTGGGTAGATAAGGTAGGCTTTATTAATAAGGGATTAGCGGAGCGATGCATCGGTAATTGGACCTACTCACAGCGCCCAACAACCAAGATATTAAAAACAGATACTTTCACTTATTCTTATAGGGACAATCACATCATAGGGTGGCTAAAATATTATAACTGCTTAATAGTCACTCAGTTATTTGATCCAGCCGTTTGAATAACCCCACGCTATTCACGCTATTCGGCCAGGAGACATCGTTACCTTGGTTGTTTGACTCGATCAAATTTGTCCATGTGTTAAGATTCAAAAATAGAGTGATTGAGATAATTATAAGAGAGCATTTAGGGCAAGATTCAAAATACATTATTATTTCTAAATATAAATAATCACAAGGCAGTTTATATTGTTATATCACCAAAAACTTTAGATATTATATTTTTTTCACAAATATGTTATTCCGTATTTTAAATTTTACGAATAAGTTGGCATGTAGGTAGGTCTATGAATTAGGTCAAATTTTAACTTGGCCCAATCCGAGATTTGATCAAGAATCATAGCTAATGAGATCTTTTTATCTACTGATTCAAAATCTAACCCAATCCATTAATTTTATTCGGACCGACATGATCCTACCTACAGCCAAGACGAAAATTATTCTGACTTAATAACATGCAAACTTAATGGAATAGGTATCTTATTTCATCGGACAAATTGTTACACCCCAACTCGTTAATACAAGATTAAGTAGACTAAATCAGGGCGTGACAATTTGATAACAAAGTCGACCTCTCATAGTACAATTTGGTTCGAGAAAGAACCAAGTAGAAACTGGTTGGACTGCGATGCTAGTGGCCAAAGTTGGCAGGGAGTAATCACCGAGTGATATCCCAAGAAAAGAGAATCACTAGAGCAAAGTGCGACTTTTGACAGTAAAGTATGACTTCTGGCAAATTTCCAGACCAATAAATAGTAATAAGAGGAAAACAGAAATAAATCGTCCTACATCGAGAAGAAATAGGAGATCATAAGTTATATAAATAGATAATGTGATCCAAATTATAATTAATTTCAATATAGCATAGTGATTATGATGAGATGAGTTAAAACATAATGTTAGTGTATTTGTTTAAATTATTAAAAAGGGAGAAGAAATCATAAGTTGTATAAATATATAATATAATCTCAAATAGTAAATGCATCTTTTAGGATAAAATCGTGAAATTAATGATGAGAAACTCTGTACTTAAGTGTGCTTTGGGCAGAGTAGTAATGAAGTGAATACCTTCTTTGGAAATACTCAAGTCATATAATTTCTTAGAGTTAAAATTGAAAATATTTCTGTATTTTAATCATAGTATAATACACAAATCCTACCTAGGTTAACAAGCTAGATTTTATTTTAATTAATTTGACTTTTTTTATTTTTGTTACAAAAAACATATACTGCAAAATTTTCTTATACATAAGTGGCAATAGATAAAGCAACATGCCTACCTTTTAATTTTACTCGAATATTTTTCGTATAATTTGACTCATTAGCACTTATAAAATTTTTAATGATACGTGGTGCTCTGAAGATTATTTTGACCATGATTATAATCAGAATGATCTCTAGCTTTTTTTATAATAATAATAATAAATTAGTTATAATAAAAAATTTTATATTTTTTAAATAAATATATATATATATATAATAAAAAATAATAGTTATATTAAGTACTATTTAAGATAAAAAATAATGTTGGTTTATAAATTAAGATTTGCATAAAATGTATAATAAAGTTAATATTTATATTAATATATATATATTAAAAACAAAAAATAAAATGTTATTTTGATTTTTTTAAATTATAATTTTTTAAACATATGTTTTATCAAAAAATAAAATTAATTTATAGATTGTGATTTGTATAAAACGTAAAATAAATTTAATATTTTTACATTAAAATTTATACATTAAAAATAAAAATAAAATTTTATTTATTTATTTATTGGCCTCACGGCAAAAATTCGAACATGATTTTGTGTAAAATCTTAGTGGCCCGAATGGACGGCTGGATATCCTCGGCTCAGAGTGATCGGATCTGGGCCTCTCGAAGATAGCGACAAGACAGTGGTGGGGATGTGCGTCATTATCGGCGACAGGGTTCAGAACCGGGACAGATAGCGGCAGAAGAATCTCTGACAGCTGTCGTCGTCCCAAAGGCCAAAAAACCGATACAATGTTCGACGAAATTAATTTGGTTCAACCGCATCTGCTGCCCTTGAATATCCGAAGATCAGTGCCGACCGTCTTGTTGCACTTGAATCTCCGTCCGTTTCATTTTTATTTCATGGATTTTTTTTTAAAATAATTTGGAAGGAATTTGACCTAATTGAAATATTCAATTTGAAAAAAAATAAAATAAAATGATCCAATTATGGATCACATCCAAACTGAAAATCAAATAACTGGTGAAAATTCTGTTTTATCTGTTTAACATACAGTAAAATTTGTTTCTAAGTTCTATTCTTTCAATTCAGGTAAATATGATAATTGTATTATTATTTTACTATTTTAAATTTTTTAAATTTATTTAGATGGGATTATTTGATTAATTTAGGCCCTCTTTGGCGCGAGAATCAAAACATGATCAAAATAGTACTAGTTTAAAAAATAATAATAATAATAAATAAATAAATTATTTTAATTATTCTACGCAAATTTTAATATAAAAAATAATATTTTACTTCACATACTCAATAATTTTTAACAAAAATATAAACTTTATTTCACATCTTAGATCAAAATACTCGATTTGAATATTTTGGTCTAGAATGTGAAATAAAGTTGATGTTTTTATTTTAAATTATTGAGTATGTAAAGTAAAATAATATTTTTTATATTTAAATTTATGTAGAATGATTTAAAAAAATTATTTATTATTATTATTGTTGTTTTTTAAATTAGTACTATTTTGGTCCTGTTTTGGTCCTCGCGCCAAACAAGGCCTTACATCTATTTCATGAAATTTGCTATATTGCGCATGATTTTTTATATTATTGTGAAAATAAAATTATATATTAAATAAGTTTATCGTGTTAATAATATAAGCATGAAACCTCATCGAAGTATATCAGATAAAGAGACGGCTATCGTTAAACGACCTTTGAAATTCAACTTAAGGTAAAAAATATTACACTATACATTGGTTGTCGAATTAGCTAATATTGTTACTAGTCGATCTCACCCAATAGTTATAGAGACCTTCGCGTAGTTCTACTTGTGGTCTAGGGTTTAACTAGATAAAATTTATGCGATATTTTGAATTTTTTTTCTTCAATAGACTTGAATACAATAGTTAAAGTTCTATTTAGTGTGTATTTGGGGTAAAAATTTTCAAACTAGGATTAAACAGTAAACAAAAGTTAGAAAAAAATTTGAAGAATTAAATGAAAAATAACGAAGAAAAGAAGATTAAAGGTTTTTCTTGAATGGTCTTTGCGATGAAAGAAGAAGACAAGCTGCTCTCCATATAAAAGAAGCTCAATTGAAAAGAGTTAGCGGAATAATAGGACTCGGCCAGAGTCAAAGAACTAGGAAGTAGGGGAAAGGTACTAGCTAGGAATAGCCCAGTTAGGAAATAGTTAATTTGTTTATCTTCTCATCATAAATGCGAGTATTTATGATGAGAAGAGAGCAATTACGAATCAATGGATTTCATTAATTCTTGAATGGCTAAGCGTCATTCATCGATCATCTGCGCCACTTGTCAGGAGGCTAATATTTGATGATGAGCATCTCCACCATTTTCCTTAAGCTGGGTATTGTGCGATAGGGGCAAGGCTATAATATGACAAGAGCTACTGGTTAGTTATATGTTTGACCGGTAATGCTCCACTAGCTCCAAGCTATTCAGCTCTGAAATGTAATTCGGACTGATCCTCCAAATTCAATACAAATATTTTATTTTAACTAAATTAATATTTTACATCCTTAATTTTAGATCTATTAATATAAATATTTTTATATAATTTGAGTATCATCTTAGCCTTATAAATTTATCATCTAAGGCTCTATTTGATTGGAGAAAAAAAGATAATTTGAAGAAAAAATTATGAAATTTTTTAAAAAAAGATATACATGATGTAAAATAAAGTAAATTAGTTCCATTAAATATTTTGTTGAATGTGAAATTGAAATTTGTGTAGAATGAGATATAAAATAATTTTTAAATTTTTTAAAAAATAAGGTAAAGATCAAGCGGCAGAATTCAAATGGCCCATAAACGTTAGGTACCGGTAAGACATTTCCCCTTAATCAATAGGTTGGCGCGAGAGAATAATGTGGGGTCGGCGGCACGACGTTCGACAGAAGGAGGTGCGGGGTCAAAGTGTTTGACTGGGAGGACGCCTCGTGAAGCGCAGCCGCGGGTAGACGTGGAAAAGGCGATCCTGCTCCTTGCAGGAGGAGGCTCGAAGATCGATATTCATTTTATATTTTAATAATTTTCTTAACTTTAATCCAACTGTAGACATATACGAATATTTACAAGTTGAACACAGAAATTGGGCTAATTTACTAATTTCATCATAAATTTTAAAATATTAAAGATATCACATCTAACACAGTTATTTTTTTTATTTTTCATATTTGCGTTAAATTCTATCAGAAGATTTACCATAGTTAAATCTCAACAAAATCTCACTCATCGACTTTCATGTTAGGGCATCGCGGAGCTGCATTAGTTCCGCATATTCTCGCGAGGCGATAGCGTATTCACGTGAGCATAACTCTGCTATTTGCGTCTTTTTCTTACGCCGGCATCGCGAGCGGGCATCGGACCTTTCTGCAGCTTCAGAGTTCTGCTACCGCCGACCTCAGAAAGGTCCGATGCCCGCTCGCGATACCCGCATAAGAGAAGATACAAATAGCAGAGTGATGCTCGCGTGAATACGCTGCCGCCTTGTATGAATACGCTGCCGCCGGAACCAATGCAACTCTGCGATGCCCTAACATGAAGATCGATGGTTAAATCATGCGATTAATGGCTGAGATTTTATTGAGATTTAACTATGGTTAAATCTTCTAATAGAATTTATTGTATGATGTGAAAAATAAAAAATAGCTATTTTAAATATAATAACTGTAATATTTTGATATTTATGTAAAATTCGTAAATTAGCCCAATTTTTATGTCTGCCATGTAAATGTCCCACTAATTATATTATTAAATAAATATAATTATTTAAACTACATCTCATAATTATAATAAGCACAACAGTAAGGCCCGTTTATTTTCAAGTTAAAAATTAATTTAACTTAGTTTTAATCAGGCATATCACATTATACATAAAATTTAATATTAAAAATTAACTTTATTTCACCTTCTACATATATTATTAAAATAATAATTAACTTATATCACATTCCTCACATATTTCAAAATAATAACTAATCATATTTCACATCATTCACAATTTTTAATAAAAAAATATTTCTATTCAAATTTAACTTCAATCTTGTTAAACTTAATTTTATAAATAAATAGACCCTAAAATATTAAATTACTCGTAATAGCTGCAGAAAATATATAATTTTTTGTAATAGAATCAAGCAATCAAATGTTGTACAAGTGTTGTCTTTTTTTTTAAGTGTCTCCGATTTTATAGAAATTACAAACAAAAAATATTTCATTTTATAATATAAAATCAAAATAATTTCAATCTAATTAGATAATTAAATGCATAAATTCATTTATTTGAATATTACATTTACAATCAAAACATAATAGTTGCTCGAAAAAAAAATATTTATGTCTAAAATTCAAAAAGTTTATTATGTTTTAGTTAATTTTATAATTGAATTGAGATTAATTTTCAATATTTTTTCTATTTTAATATTTTTAGGCATTATGTATATTATCTGTTTTCAAACTGTTTTTACTATAAGCTTGCAGAGTTCCTGTTCAGGGATAATTATATTTTTTTTTTGATAAAATTTTGAAATTGAGTCTGTCATAATTTGAATAAATTACATTTTTATATTTCAGCATAATTTCAAATTAAATAGTGAAACTTAACCAATCATATACATTTAATTAAAATATTTATTATTAATATTACTTTTATATTTTAATTATATAAAGATATATAATTATAAATATATATATATATATATATATATATATATAATTATGTATGTATTAGCATTTTATATTCTTTATATTATATAATTTTTCATAAGCTCTAAATTAATTATGATAACTTACTTGTATGATATTATCAAAAAATATTTATTTATTTGCATAAAATATTATGAATATATTTTTTAAATTAAAAATATGTATAGTTATTTGATTTGATTTTAAATCAGTTGTCCTTAATTAAGGTCGAAAAAACTAAATTCAATTTCAGATCATATAAATATGAGTGAAGTTTGAATTTTAAATAAAATTTATAGTACTACGAAATTTAAAAAAATATAATATATTTTTAAAATAATTAATTTTTAAAATTCAAAAAATAGTAATAATAAAACTGCCCAAATAAATTTTCATACTTAAAAAATAATGTTTACAATAAGAAAGTGCTATTATTAAAAATAAACTTGATAAAAATTTTATTAAATTTTATAAACATATTTTAAAAACTATTTAATAATATAAGTAATCTCCGCATTTGTTGAGCCCTTAGAAAAAAGAATTCTCATACATTAAGTATAGAATTTAATATTATTTATGAAAAATAAATTACATAATTACTAGTTACTGCCGATTGTTGTAATATTAAATTTCTATTTAAAGGTGTATATATAAGAATATTAATTATTTAATTAAATGAGGAATATCTATTTTTTTTCAAATCAAAATGATTTAAGAACCCAATCTAGCTAGCTTTTACTATATATATATATATATTATATATATATATATATATAATAACTCAGTGTACATTTTAATTTATTATATCTAAAGTATACATAACTAGTTATGTGATTTGAATATAATGAATCATATATATGTAGATTGAATATATAAAAATAACAAATAAATATATGACAGAATAAATGAAGTGTGAATTTGTAATTATAATGAACTATAATATGATATAAAAGAGATTCAAAATAATTGTATTTCTATGATCAATGCATTTGAGCATTCTAAACTATATTTAATATTTATTCTTATATATATCAACACTTATTTAAATGTAATATTAAAATTGTAAAAGAATATTATATATTTATTATTTATTGATTTTAACTTAATAATATTTATTGTTTTTTATTTTTTTTAAAAGTTATGCAAAAAAAATAGTTTCATGCAACTAATGCATAGAATTTTTTTTTGATTGTAATGCATAGAATATTATACTAGTAATTAAATGTAACTTTGTCTCAATCCTATCAACTTAGTTAATATATATATATATTAGGTTTACATAATGTTAAATTTTAATGAATTTTGCTATTAAAAAAATTAATAAAGTCATTTTTTAAATTTTTAATTTTTTTATAAAAAATTGAATCCTTGGGAGGAATTGAATGAAGCCAGTTCAAAATTGATATGGGTTAGCTTGAGCTAAAATCAAATTGAAGCCATTCTCACTCCTCTTCAAGCCATTCCCAAATAAATATCAAAACAAAAATACCAAGAGAAAGCGAGGCACCAAAAATTTTAAATTTATTCTTAATAACTTCATTTTATATTTTCAAATATAAGTATTTAATTAAATTAAAATTTAGATAATTTTGAAATTTAAAATTTAGTCTCAACTCAAACATTGCATGATGAAGGATAATAGCGAACAAATCTTGATGCTGAAGATTTTATTTAAGAATTGCTTGGCTCAATATTAATTATGTAATTTAATGATATGTTTAGGTAATATAATAATAAATTATAAAATTATTGTTCTAATATAATATGTAAATATTATTGAAAATTAAATAATATCTAAATATTAAAGTAACATTAATGAAAAGAAGTGAAGTTGGATTAAATTTTTTAGTAGGATAATGTTAATTTAAATAAATAATAATTTAAAAATAATATAAATATCTAAATTTCTTTGATATTAATATAAATATTTAAATAATTTTGAACTAAATGCCCCTTTTATACTGAATTTTTAGGGAATATTTAGTTCAATATTATCTTTATATTATTAATTATATTGTCTAAATATTTTAAAATTTAGATAATTTTTCTAAGTAATAATTTTTTAACTTTTTATAATATTATCTCTATATATTATTAAATTAAATAATTATTTTATTTAAATAATATAATATAACATCGGAATAACATTAAGGAGGCGTTTGATTCGTTATTATTTTAGTGCTATATTATGTAATTTAAATGTCATGACATCTAGATATTATTTTTTTGACTAATAATTTTATAATCTTATAGAATTATAGAAGATTATTTGTATATATCATTAAATTAAATAATTGTCTTCTCTAAATAATATAACATAACATCAAGGTAACATTGAACTAGATGCCCCTAAAGCAAATGTCCTTAAATTTTGTTAAAATTTATTATGATGTCCATAATCCATATGTAAGTGAGTAATTATTCAATGTCACAAGGGTAATTATTGGGTAAGAATTTGCTTTTTGGCAGCAAGTAGGCATGCAACTGAGGATTCACAACTAACACCATAATGAATGCCGGGCGTTTGGTTCAATGATATATTAATATTTTATTTTGCTATTTAGAGAAGACAATTATTTAATTTAATGATATATATAAATAATCTTCTATTATATTATAAAATTATTAATTAAAAGATGACATATAGATTACAAGACATAACATTAAGATAACAACAAACCAAACGCTCCCTAACTCCAATTTATGCTTCGTTAAAGATATTTTTTATTTCACATGTGATATGTATATATATATGTATATATATATTTATCTATCTTAGTAAAAGATTTGAAAATAGATAGAAAGTTATTAAAGTTATCTACTTTAATTTTAGAAAAATGAGTAACTTAAGATGCTTCATGGGAGGTTTTTTGTGTTCGTGCCAGTTTAGCTTAGATATACTTAATTTTGGAATTCTTTATTCTTAATTTTATTGTTTTTTTCTAAAAATTCTTTTACAATTTAAGATCATACTATTATATGCACATCTCAGAATTTCCTCTATACGTGTGGAATTTGCCCGCATTGTAACACTTATTTTTTTTAGTTTTTGTAAGCTTTTCATTCAAGTAAATTTAAATTGCCAAATTTGGTATTATGATTTTATGCAATGCTCATATTTCTGAAGGAAGCATTTGGTTCGTTGTTATCTTAGTGTTATGTTATGTAACTTAGATGTCATCTTTTGACTAATAAATTTAAAATTTTATAAAAAATTATTTATGGATGTTATTAAACCAAATAATTACTTTCTCTAGATAACATTAAACCAAACGCACCCTAAGTAACCATCAATACTTTTTCTTTTTGTTATATTTATTATACATCATTGATATCCAATTAACTGATTTTTTTATCAATAATAATCTCTATATTCATTTTATCAGTAAGTAAATACACAATAGATTATAAAAAAAAAAATATATATATATATATATATATCTCACACAAAAATTTAAATATTATATTTTTATTTTAACATAAATTATAACAAATTAAAATTTAAATTTTATAAAGAGAAAAAAATATTGGAAAAACATATAGATCTCGTTTGGTTCAAGGTATTTTTTTGGTCCAACATAAATTTTAATTGTAAAAATTTACTTTATTATACAACTAATACAAATATGAATATTAAAATTAACTTTATTTCACACCATATACACTTTTTAATATTAAAAAAAAATTTGATATTAAATTTAAAAAATAAAATATTTTCTATTTAAAAAATAGCTTTGACCAAAGGAGGCCATTGATTTTGTTTTATTGAGTGCAGTTAATTGTCTTTATATTACATTTTTATATAAAATTAATAGGATAATTACCTACATGTCGCACTATTTAGTTTTATTTATGCCTTACTCATCCATTCTTAGTTAGTTACGCTATACATGTACACTCAAAATATTATAAAATCTTACATACACACATTTTAACTTATTTTTATTATGATGAGTAATCATAATTTTTCAATAATCTAACTATAGTTAGATTACAAAAAATTTGAGTCGTTCATCATATTATTTTAAAGATATTTAAATATATTTTTAGTGAAAAAAATCTTAAAACCTTAATGTTTAGGTGACGGCAAATGAAGGAAATATCCGCGATGTGAATTAATTTTAAAACAAATCAGCGCTTTACTGTGGTATTAAAGAAGAGAAAAATATGTATTATTAAGGATAAAAATATAATTTTAATGATTTACTAATATAATATTTTTTTTAAATAGATTTTGATTAATTTTTAATTTAAGTGTGTATGTAAGATTTTATAAAATTTTTAGTATATATAATATAATTAATTAAAAATGAACGGATAAAATATAAATAAAATTAAATGGTGTGATAAGTAGTTAATTATTTCAAAATTAATTTATGTTTCTTCTTTACATATTCAGCGAGTTGTTTTTGAATGAAAAATCAGATTGAGTCAATTAAATTTCAAGGTCAAAGGAATTCTGCCATAAATTAAAGCTCTAGAGACCTACAAAATAATAAAAAAAATGTAGGGGTACCACATTTATTACTTCATGTTCACCCATGCCTCATTTTTTTGATAAGACAGTTTTTAATTCGATATTTTATGTTAAAATTTCTGAAAATTTTGAAGTAAGATATATAAAGTGTATTTTAATATGCATAACAGCATTAGAAAGTAAAATAAAATTAATTTTAATATTAAAATTTACATAAAATATCACTAATTTAATAGTAAAAATTATGTACAATATAACTTATAAAATTAATTTAATAAAAATAAATATTATGTGAATATACTAAAAAATTTGAGTAATAATTCGAAATTAAATTTACTAGAAGCAAATAATTTGGTCTGCTTCTCAATTATATTATTCGGGTATAATAGAATCGACTCGAACTAAATTATTTGTTAATTATGTATATTTTGTATAGATAATTTGTTATGATTTTTTGACATAACAATTGATATTGATTATTTTTGTATGGATTATGATAAACTTAATATTAAAATTTATAATTTTAACTTAAAGTTTAGTTTACATTATATTGTATGGTTTGAATTCAGTAGATTTGATTCAATCTTGATTTATGTCTAATGAAATTGGTTTGATTTTGAATTCTAAAATAAAAAACCGAATCTAGCTGATTTGGTTTCACTTTCTCTAAATAAATAATTTGATTGATTCAATCCACTTCACCATAAAAAAAAAAAAACATTATCTTTACTTTCTCTTGCCTAATTGATATTGATCTCAATCTATTAAGAAGTCAGAGGGATCCTAGAGCCCTTAGGGGACTTTATATCCAAACACTTTTAGTCATCGGATCCCCTTTTCTTGAACGGATTAATATAAAATTTGATTGCTCTCTTTAGGGCAATCAGATTGCGGGAGCTGGACTTCTTATTAGAGGCCATGAAAGTGGAGTCATACATACAGAGGGGAGAATAGTGTTCATCTATTCGATTGTCATAGCAAAGCAACATGCAGTAATACAAGGTTTGATAACAGCCTTGAAGATTGCTAGATCATCCTCTCTCATTTAGCTTGAGGGGGATTTCTTCGAAACCCTCCGACCAATACAACTGGAGCTGAGTAGAACCTCAGTTTAGAATGAAATACGTTAGGTTGCTGATAATATAGGATTTTTTGGAGTTGTAGGAGACCATCAGGACACGAGCATCACTCACTTTACTAGATTGATATCATGCATTCATTTTTATCATATTACTCATGTAAATTGAAATATTAAAGTACTGCCGACTGTCTTTTTCATTTAACGATACTAAGTGATTTTAATTGAGGAAGATAACGCTCCTCCCCTCTAATTTTTGTAATATTCTTAATTTATAGCTTAAGTAATAAGTTAAATAATAATAATAATAATAATAATAATAATAATAATTTGATTTATAGTTGGGGCATTTACATGGTGGATACAGAAATTAGACTAATTTATGGATTTCACTATAAATCTCAAAATATTACAGATATCACATCTAAAACAGCTTTTTTTCGTTTTTCATATCATGCGGTAAATTCTATCAGAAGATTTAATCATAATTAAATATCAACAAAATCTCAGCTATTGATCGCATCGTTCAACCATCGACTTTTATGTTAGGGCATCACAGAGCTGCATTGGTTCCGGCGGTAGTATATTCACACGAGGCGGCAGCATATTCTCGCGAGACGATAACTTATTCACGCGAGCATCACTCTACTAATGACATCTTCTTTTTACGCGGGCATCACGATTGAGCATCAGATTTTTCTGAGATTTAACTATTGTTAAAATTTTTGATAAAATTTATTGCAGAATGTGAAAAGTAAAAAAATAGCTGTTTTAGATGTGATATATGTAATATTTTGAGATTTATGATCAAATTTATAAATTATTTTAATTTTTATGTTCATTATGTAATTTTTTTTTTATAATTTATGTCTGATAATTTTAATTTTTTTTTTGATAAATACGAAAAGAATCTCTTTTTTAACAGAATTATTTGAAAATTTTGACGTGGATGACATTAAAAAAATTTCAAAAAATTATGTTTAATCATTTTTAAAAAAATTTAAATTCTAGAAATTATTTATGAGATCGGGATCAGTAAATTGAATGGGGCAGAGGGGGAGACAGCTTTTGCCATCATGTCAGTTGTCGGCGCGCAAACACACATCATGCATCCATCGCTAATAAAATGGCCTGATTTTTTGCATTTAGTAGATTTTGTGGTCCTAAGTAAATGAAAAACAAAAAAGGGACAAATTTATACATCATTTTATAATTTTTATTTTGCATATTTTTAAATCTTCATATTTTCTTCTTGTTGAATTTAGATTCACGACAGTGTATCTGAAGCGTATACGTAGGTGTCGACGTAGCAAAGGTGCGAAGGAAGTTCAGTGGCGGATGCGTGACGAAAAGCCCATGCTGAAGAACTCAACCGAACTCTCCAAGCGAAATGAGTGAGATTATTATGCTCTAAGCACGCTGTCATCATTAGAGTCAAGTTAGAGATGAAAGTTATTTCTCTGAAATAATTGTTCCAAATTATTCTTTTGAAGTGACTGCTCTAAGATAAATTTAGATTATAAAAATCTCATTATAATAAGTGTTGACGTAGGATGTAAGGGATCCCAAGAAACACCAAAAAAGAAAGAGAGTCCTAAGAGACGGTAGCACGCAAAAGAATAAGCCTGATGATTGAGGCCTAAGAGAGAGAGTTCAGGGCATCTAGAAGAACACAGAACAATTTAAGGTGGTTCAGAGAGGAAATCCCCTACGTCCACCGAGCGATCAGTGAAGAGACTTCACTAAAGGAAAAAAAGATAGCCGTGAGGGCTAATACAAAGAGCTTACAAGGGGAAGAGAGAGAAAGAAGGAGAAAGAGAGAGAAAGAAGGAGAAAGAGAGAGCTTTTCTTATTCTCAAGCTCCTGTTTTACAAGAGGTGATAGAGGGGGGATTCTGCTCTTCCTGGGCACTTGATTTTTTTGGATCCTCTACTTGAAGACTGTTTTCAGGAGAAAGGAGATGAACAAACTCTGAATTCGCGCCGCTTGTCGGCCGCCAGAGGGGCCAGAAGCCACGAAAGGAGGATGCTATCTCTTAATATTGGTACTACTTTTGGGGATTCGTGGTAGCTGGGGTATGCGGATCCTTGATTTGTGGGTTTGGAAAAAGTGCCTTATACGGGGAACGGTGCGGTCGAGTTAAGCTGATTGTGATAGGCACCGCTTTGTAATATCGTCCTCGACGTTACCAAGGATGGTCCTGACTCATCGTGGTCGAGGCTTCGTTGAACCCTCGTGTCCGAGGTTCGACCGAGGTCTGACCTGTGAGAGCAAATAGATGGATTAGTTAAAATGAATAAAAGCTGAATGTCAGCTAGGCGCCACGTGTACGACAGGGATGCAACACTGGAACCACGTGTTAACAATAAGAAAAGGGGACCCAGATTTTACCTAACTCTCTTTCGCTCTTTCTCTCAAAGGGCTAACTTCAGCTCATTTTTCTATAAAAAATTTTCTCTAGTAATAACCTTTGAAGTCGGACTAGAGCCGTGATTTTCTCACTTAAGCAGTTTTCACGTAAAAATTCTCTTCTCCAATTCTCCTAATTTCTAGTATTAACACATCTTAAATCTACGGATAATCATTATGTCTTATTTCAATTTGTTTGATCCACATTCATGAATAATATTCTCCTTGCATTATATAACATTTATATATATTTATATTTCAAATAGTGAAATTCATATTCATACAATTTATCTCCTTTCTCTCCTTATATATACATGCATGTTTCAATAAATGATTGAATATGTAAAGATTTATTAGATTATTTGAAATATATATATACACCTAGTAAATAAGCACATGAAATATTTAAAATTCTTAAAAATTTAATGACTAATATGTAAATTCAAATATTTAAATAAAACATGTAGCATAGGAATATTTTAGTCATATATAATTATAAAATAGGAATTTTACTATTTGGCAAATGCATGCCGACATTTGTTTATTTTTTGTCTAAATTTTAATATTATAATGTTGATATCATGAAATACTTAAATTTTTTATCTTATAACTAAAATAATTCTATGAGACATAATATTTAAATAATTTAGAGTATATACATTATAAATATTAGGTTCAAGATTCAACTATTTAGCGTGCATGTGCAAGGGCTCACCCAAAGTGCACACGTGGAGTGCGCGTTGTATGGCTTGAGCTAGTGCTGAACCAAAAAAACACTCACACATCACGATAGTTGAAATTGAAATATAGACTATGTAAATATATCAATCAATGATATGTAGGTGAAAATAATATGAAATTATCGATACAGGTACTTAAAACCAATCATGCATGATATACTGGAGTGAGAAGTAATAAACTTTCGTTTATTAGCTTGACATAGCATGCCAATCCAAGCTCAAATACTATTTAAAAATTGTCAATTAGTCGTGTTATTCAACTATAAGAGAGGAGCGTAACGGAATATTTTAATTGCAAAAAAAGGGTGTACTATATCTCGATCTAACTCAAAAGATCAATGTATTCTCCGATTTGGCATAGCCGCACTAAGCCTCATATTTTTATCCTTCATAAAAGTTTCTTTCATGTTCTAAAATAATCATCTCATGTATAGGTTGAGAGCTCTTTTTCACTTTTCTGTGTGAGATAATTTATCCCTGTAATGCTCTAATTGGTATAGAAGTCTAACAAGAATCATTTTTTATATCAGTGTTTTTTATTTTCTATAAACATCACTCAACAATCATTTATTTACTATCTTTATCCATAAATTATCACTGCTTATTATGCCAAAAGATAGTATTTATGGGGCATTTGGTTTAATGTTATCTTAATATTATGTTATGTTATCTAGAAAAAGCAATTATTTGATTTAATAATATATATAAATAATCTTTATAAGATTATAAAATTATTAGTTAAAAAAAATATCTATATTACATAATATAATATTAAGATAATAACAAACCAAACGCTCTGTTAGATAGTTGATTAGCTTGTTGTATTACAAGTAACAAAAAGTGATTATTAATTAAATTATAAAATGAAAAGATAACAATATTTGACATACATATATACGTCTATATAATAATAATAATAATAATAATAATAATAAAATAAATTTGAACATACTATATATTATATATATATATTTATTTAATAAGATATAGTCAGCAAGGAGTTACACATTATAATACCGAGTCTCAATTACCTGAAATATCATTTGATGATCACTTCTAGATCCCATAAATCGCAAGTCATCATAGTCATCACCTACTTCGGCGAAAATAAAAAATTATGTTTTGATTTCGGATTTTAATTTCTGTCTGATCTGAACTTAACTTAGATTTTTTTCCAAATTTGGTCAGTTTCTAAATTCTCGAATTCTCAGATTAGTATAATAAAATTATAAATTGAATTTTAAAATAAAATGTGGGATTTAAGAAATGATAAATCAAAATGAACAGTTCGGTGAGGCATCAAAATCAGAACAGTGTTTAAGAAATTTTATTATTCATAAGCAGCCAAAAAATGCTGAATGGAAGGGATCGTGGGATTTAATTTATGTTATATATTCCATAAAATATATTTATTTATTTAATTACATTATCTGAATATTTAAATCTATTTGATATTTGCTATTTTTCTATCAAAAAAATTTTACTTAATATTAACACGAGATTTTTCTACAGGTTATATGTGTAAGCCTGTTTGTATAAAGCTCTTTAATTATAATATTAAATAAATAATAAATTACGGTAACTTAAAAATAATGTCTTATTTATATTTTAATAAAAATTTTAAATATTATAATCTTATTTAAATATATTTTATCTCGTAATTTAAATTTTATGAAAAGAAGAATTTCGTCCATTTCAGTTGCATCAATAATGCCTTATACGAGATATTTAACGGTGATTAATTAAATAAAATGCTGGTCAATGACTTCTTTAATTTTATTTCTGTTATTATCTTCAAATAAGAAAAAATTATTCCTCTTGATATATTGATTAATAAAATAATTAATTATAAGTTAAAAGAGTCTAATTACTTAATTATTCAGTAGATCAAACATATAATTTATTAAGTTATTTAGTAAATTAGATACATAATTTATTATTGATTAATTTATCAATTGATTTATGAAAATATTTTTGCGAGAAAATAGTGAAAAAGAAATGATAGGTAGGGCTGTGCAAACTATGGTTTAAATCGAAAAATTGAACCAAATCATTTAAATTTAACGGTTTGGTTTGGTTTAGAATCTAACAGTTTGGTGATGGTTTGATATTTTGAGTATTTTGTTTAATTAGTTTGGGTTCGGTTTCACATATTTGAAAACCAAATCGACCAAATTAACCGATTGTTAAATAACCCACATATAAATATAATTTTAGGATTGGGTCAGTTCAGTTGTATTATAGTAATTTTTACAATATTGACTTTAAATTATTAAAGTGATAGTGTATATGTATATTTATGAGTTTTCATAATGTATTTTTATGATAATTATTTAATGTATTATTTTTCTGGTTTGATAATTAGGATAAATTCTTATAAGGGAGACTGTCTGAAAACTTGAAAAAATATTTATCATTTTTGATAAATAAATGTAATTTTTGTTATGTAATTTTGATTATATTATGATATCGATGTAATGATGTGTTGCAATTGCTTCTAAATTCTTTCACTTTTTTGTTAGTTTATTTTAGTGATGCAATTGAGTTATTAAATTAAATTATTTATTATGCTAAATTATTCGTATATTAGAGCTATTATCTAGATATTAATATATCAATATTTAATATCATTATAAGAAAATTTAAAAAAATAAAATAAAAAATATAATTTTAACCGAACCAAATTAAATTAAATTGATATTTATTTAATTGATTTGATTTTTAATTTAATTTAGTTAGTTTGATTTCATTAAATTTAAAAACAAACTTAAATTTCTTTTAATTTAATTATCAAATTAATTAATTAAATCGAATGCACATACCCACTGATAGAGAATCCAAGGTTGTCCTCATAAATGACACGCGATGATGGAGATGGCATAAATGTAAATTTTGGTCAGGCGGGGGGGCCCACAATAATTGATGTGACAGCGACAGTAAGAGGGAACGCTATTATTGAGTTTGCTTTTTTCACAATTGACCCTCCCCTTTTTGATCCTTAATTATGAGTAATAATAAATAATAAAATATATATATATATATATATTTATATAGCACATATTTCATTGAAAATAAAAATAATAATCAATTAAAATTGTATAAATCAATAATTCAATAGAAAATGGACTAGCATGAAAAATCACCTTGTACCCTGGAGACTTCCAAGAAATTTATCCTAAATTCTTCCAATTTTTATAGTGATATTTCAGGTGTAAAATAATATTAGTTTGTTAACTTGATATTATATTAGATATAAAATAAAATTAATAAATATAAATTATCTTTTTATATCAAAATAAAATATATTGCTTTTAATCAATAGAATAGTTAGCCAAATTACAATCATCAGAAGAATTTTAAAACTCAAAGAAAATAAATAAATAAATCGAAATACAAAGAATCAAATAATTCAATAGAAAGTGGACTAGCATGAAAAATCACCTTGTACCTTAGAGACCTCCAAGTAATTTATCCTAAATTCTTCCAATTTTTTTATAGTGATATTTCTAAAATAATATTAGTTTGTTAATTTGATATTATATTAGATGTAAAATAAAATTAATAAATATAAATTATCTTTTTATATTAAAATCTATCAAAATAAAATAGATTTTAATTAATAGAATAGTTAGCCAAACTATAGTCATCAGAAGAAATTTAAAACTCAAGAAAAAAGAAATAAATAAATTTGAAATACAAAGAATAAAATAATTCAATAGAAAATGAATTAGCTTGAAAAATAACCCTGTACCTTGGAGACCTCCGAATAATTCATCCTAAAATCTTCCAATTTTTTTATAGCGATATTTCAGGCTTAAAATAATATTAGTTTGTTAACATAATATTATATTAGATGTAAAATTAAAATTAATAAATATAAATTATATTTTTATATTAAAATCGATCAAAATAAAATAGATTTTAATCAATAGAATAGTTAGCCAAACTATGATCATCAGAAGAAATTTAAAACTCAAGAAAAAAAAAAATAATTTTTAAATACAAAGAATCAAATAATTCAATAGAAAATGAACTAGCATGAAAAATCACCTTGTACCTTGGAGACCTCCAAATAATTCATCCTAAAATCTTCCAATTTTTTATAGCGATATTTCAGGCTTAAAATAATATTAGTTTGTTAACTTAATATTATATTAGATGTAAAAAATAAAATTAATAAATGTAAATTATTCTTTTTATTAAAATCTATCAAAATAAATAGTTTTAATCAATAGAATAGTTAGCCAAACTAATCATCAGAAGAAATTTAAAACTCAAGAAAAAAGAAATAAAATAGTTTTGAAATACAAAGAATCAAATAATTTAAAAAAAATGACTACATGAAAAATCACCTTGTACCTTGGAGACCTCCAAATAATTCATCCTAAAATCTTCCAATTTTTTATAGCGATATTTCAGGCTTAAAATAATATTAGTTTGTTAACTTAATATTATATTAGATGTAAAAAATAAAATTAATAAATGTAAATTATCTTTTTTTATTAAAATCTATCAAAATAAAGTAGCTTTTAATCAATAGAATAGTTAGCCAAACTATAATCATCAGAAGAAATTTAAAACTCAAGAAAAAAGAAATAAATAGTTTTGAAATACAAAGAATCAAATAATTCAATAAAAAATAGATTAGCATGAAAAATCACCTTGTACCTTGGAGACCTCCAAGTAATTAATTTATCCTAAATTCACACATTATTTCATATATATATATATAGAAGATAAAGCAAACTTATATTTTTATGATTAACTTTGGTGGTGGCATGTGACATGATTTGAATTATTTCTTCTATTTCTTTAATCATTTCTTCTACATAGCTTTTCTAAAAGGTGGCCTGAATATTAGCAAACTTTGAATTACTAGTAGACAAGCTTGGAGTAAACTATCTTCTTCTTTGTTATTTCTGTTTGACCTCAAACCTTATTTAATAGAAGCTGTCATCTTTTTTTCATTCATTTTTTTTAAAAGAAATTTTGATATGATTATGAACATTGTTGTCACTGTCTCCATCATACCACATACAGTTTAGTTGAACAAAATTTATTATATTTAATGATTCACATAAAAATAAATCTAAGTTTCTATTTGGCGTGAGGATTAGAATCAGGATCAAAACGGTGCTAACTTTAGTAATAATAAAAGAACAAATGAGCAAATGAAGTTTTGATCTTATGATTAGTAATGGCTGAAGAAAGTAAGAAGTGATCAATAAGTAATATCTTAGAGAAAGAAATTACTAGAGTAAACTATTTCGCTTTATTTATGCGTTACCTATCCATTCTTAGTTAATTACGCTATGCACACTCAAAATATTATAAAATCTTACATACACACAGTTTCACTTGTTTTTATTATAATGAGCAATTATAATTTTCTAATAACCTAACTATAGTTAGGTTACAAAAAAATTGAACAGTCCATCATATTATTTTAAAGATATTTAAATATATTTTAAGTGAAAATCTTAAAACCTTGATGTTTAGGTTGTGATAAGGGAAGGAAACATCCGCGACGTGAATTGATTTTAGGACAGATTAGCGCTTCAAATATTTAGCGAAATAGCGTGAAATGTAATTAATTATCCAAATATATATATTTATATAAAAAAATAGTAATTAATAATAAAGAGATTTTGCTAACTCCAAGGCATGCAGTGCATTCTATGCATTTGATGTTCTCGCTGTGAAAAAAATTATTGTGCGGTTTGTGTTTCGTTTTGAGGTAAAGGTGTGCGCGCGCCAAACACACTGACACTCTCGCACATGCACATCGCCATCAACGTACTAATCCCAGCTATAATTTATTCTTATCTTTTTCTTCCATTAAGTCTCTGTTCGATAATAGAAAAAAAAAAATAATTTGATTGAAATTTTTAGTCATTTTTGAAAAATATGTATAATGTAAAATAAAATAAGTTGGTTATATTAAAAATTGTGTACGATGTGAAATAAATTTGATTGATTTATTGAAAATTGTGTTGGATGTGAAATAAAGTGATTATTTAATATTGGAATTTGTGTGAGATTAAATATAAAATAATTTTTTAAATTTTTTTAAAATAAATTTAAGATTTTGATCATGAGTAATTTTAGCCATGATTTTTAGCCCATTGCCAAACAGAACCTAAAACATCAGCTAAGAAGACCAATATATACGATAGAGAGAGCCTTAAAGGGATGGGCCATTCCCAATTTCCCATCATTAATATGCCTCAAAAATTTTGTACCAAATAATATACACACCACTTTATTTATTTCATTTTTTATTTAGCTTAAAATCTACTCAAAATAAATATGTTACAAATTTATAAGCATGCGCACACAAAGATATTTATGTACATCTACATGTATCGTTATTTAAATACAGTTTATATGATATATAAAAGAGAGAACATCCTTAAGTAAATCCAACAAGTATGCAAGATATACTTGGGTCTGTTTGGTAATAAGAAAAAAAAGAAGATTTAGTTGAAGTTTTTAGTCATTTTTTTAAAAATGTGTATGATGTGAAGTAAATTTGATTAATTTATTGAGAATTGTGTTGAATGTGAAATAAAGTGATTGTTTAATATTGGAATTTGTTTGAGATGAAATATAAAATAATTTTTTAAGTTTTTTTAAAATAAATTTAAGATTTTGGCCATGGCTAATTTTAGCCATGGTTTTTAGCCCATTGCCAAATAGGGCTGGGTCTGTTTGATGTGATAAATAGAATTTTCTAATCATTTTATATAAATTTTAATATAAAAAAATATTATTTTATTTCACATGCTCAATAATTTTTAATAAAAATATCAACTTTATTTCACATCCTAAATCAAAATACTAGATTCTGATATTTGCACAATGATACGTTTTAAAATTGTAAAATTTGTTGGATCAATAAGTTTTTTAAAAATGATGACACGCACAGATATATATATAACAGAGAGAACAAGTCTTGGGCAAAAGAGGCACGAACGAAATATTTTTAATTTCATTCACCTATAAGAAATTAGGGGTTTAGCTTAAGGCCTCCAATATAATTTTCCCTTCATGTTGCTGAGCTGGCTATATCCTAATAATTTTGCATCAGTGACATAAAAATTAGAGATTATGATCAAATCAATGTCACATGGTGCTTTTAATGTAGATTTTTTTATTAAGCTATTTTTGGTTATACAATTAATATGCAATAAATATAATAGAAGAATAAGAAAGATTGTGGTCCTTTCTAATCCTCAAACTAAAATAGAATAAGAAAAGATAAAATTTCATAAAGTTTTTAGGATAAATTAATTATATATATAATCCCGTGATCTCAGTGTATATACGCTTTAATTTTAAAAAAATTACGTAACTCATCCATCTCGATGCTACTTCAGCTCAAGTAAGTTTAACCATTGAGTTTTCTATTATTAGTCTCATGGTTTTACCCTAAAAAGCGCTTCACAGATTTGAGATCATGTTATCTACTTATATAATTTAGAATCTACCTCTTTTTTTGATGTGGAATGATTCATTTCTGTGCCCCTCTCACCATCATTATTCGGTCTAGAAGTTAGCCTATCAGGAACTGCACTTTTCTACAGTGATTCATTTCTTTTAAAATATCACCTGACGATCACTCCCCGCCTTCTTCCACCACGGGCATCACATTATATGCCCTTGAAATTTTACATTATCTACACATTTGTCTATAAAAAAAATGATTCCACACAATTGAGGTTAAAATTTTGTTACTACGTGAGTTATTTGCAAATGAAAAATACTTTTATCACTATAAAATTACTTAAATAATTTTTAAAGTGAATTATATGTTTTCCTTTTAATGAGGTATTAATCTTTGCCTTCCTCTCCCACCCAATTTATGGTTCCACTGCTTTCACTAAAGCAAATGAAAAAATTAATTAATTTATTAAAAAAATAAATAAAAGACTGATGAAAAAAAGGGGAAAGCATTAATTAGCCCAAACCCAAATCATTAGTCTGTGCTGCATCCAGCCTTTTAAAAGGACTGCAACAAGTTAGACTAAAATATAACTTAAAATTTTTCATTTTTGAGTAAATTAAATTTAATTTTTTGTATTACTTTTCAGATTATTGGATCTTAAATAGAAACATTATGTTAGGGAGAATGCCTTCACTAGGACTAAAGAAAATATAAGAGAGTACGAAAGAATATATATTGTCAACTTTGATATAAAATTAGCAGAGAAAGAGGAGAGGAGGTACGTTGCTATTCTGTTAGAAAGAGAGAGACTGCATGAAGTTGTGGTGGCCGTTCATCGCGACATGGAGTTAATCTATATCTTTGACTAAGTTAGAATTTTGCAAGCCGAAGAGCTAAGGACCACCTAACTAGCTTCAAAATTGAGCGAGGAAAATTAGAGCAGAAAGAGAGAAAGAGAGAGAGAGAGCTTGAGATTGCCCTTACAATGCATTAAATGACAGTATTTATAAAATAAGAGGGAATAGAGGAGCAGGTACGTAACTTTTATTAATGAGAAGTCTCTTAGCTATAGCCTGTGTAACACATACTCAATATTTGCTTCTCAAAGTAGGCATAGAGAACAAAAGAGAGAGTGGAGAAAAGAAGAGAGCAACTTTAGAGACTAGATTTGGCTAGATTACTCAGCTAGGCCTCCTGGCTCTGAATGGACACGCTTTTTAAATACAAATTATTCAATTAAATTTAGTCATCAAATAATCTGTTCGAAAAGTATTAAGGGGGCGTTTGGTTCGGTGTTATCTCAATGTTATGTTATGTTATCTTTAAAAAGTAATTGTTTGGTTTGATGACATCTTTAAATAATATTATAATTAATTACAAAAATGTCATTACACGCTGACATCTAGATGTCACCCCGAATCAGGCAACATCTCAAGATAACACTGTCAATTTATCATTATAATGTCAATAACTTCCAACTAAATAAAAATAATTTGGATAGCATTGATATTTTCTAATATCATAACATTAAACCAAACATGTGTCCATTGATGAATGACACTGATATTTAGATAACATGACATCTAAATAACATTGACATTGAGATAACACTGAACCAAACGCCCCCTAACTTTTTTCTTTAGCTGTATCCCTTTCAAGCGGCTGGTTAAGTTATCTACCGCACATCGCATTATTTAAGTATTTAGATATACTTAATGAATATTTTATTTACCAGATTTGTTATCTCATTATTTCATTTAAATATATCTATGCTATGTGTCAACATGTGAAATGTATATGTGATTACAAGTTGAACTACAATCTTATTTTAAATAAATTACAAGTTTTATCTCAAAATTCAGTAATTGTTTTGCATTGTACACTGAGATATTGTGTAGATAAAGGAGACAAGCCTAAAATTAGATAAAAGAACCTTTTATATTCATCTATGTTTCGTCGAGTATGAATAGTTGCCTTCACCATACATTCGTTTGATAATAATCAAGCAAGATAAAAAGCCTTCTTATGATAAATTTTGATATCTAATTTCAATTTTCAAATAAAATAATTATTATTATATCCAAATTTTATAAAAAGAATTAGATGATTAAATCTTGACTCAGCCAAATAGCCAATGTCCTCAATTATAAATATACATATACATACCCTTCGATTTTGAAGGCTATAAGGAAAGTTCCTCTAGGAACCAGCCCCAATTATCGGATCAACTCGATTTATCAAGCACAAAACTAGAGCTATTCGACTTGCCTGTTCTCCATCGCTCTTTGCTCATCTTGTCTTCCACACAATCGTAACCTTATTATCGTATAATATATATTTTAGCACAAAAAATTACTATTATAAAATAACTAAAATACAAAAAAGAAAAATCAATTAAAATTATGATTAGTAATAAAAAAAATTTAAATATATTTTTTATTTTAACAATAAAAAATTTTGAGCAACTTTGAACAAAAGGGACTTAAATAATATATTTTATTTTTTAAGATTTGGATGAAATTAATGATATACCTCGAGCATCTGGATGAAATTGCACATCCCTTTGGTGGGTTTCGGCGTTTGCTTTTTTGGGTCAAAGAAACTCCCACAGTCCCACGTTCACATCAGTGGGGCCCGCCTTGTCGACGGAATTTTAGGCAACGGCGCCGTTTGTTAAACGGACGTCCGGCAAAAAAAACGACAGTCACGTCAATAATATTCAATTAATTGTTTTATCAAAAAAACATATTCAATTAATTTTAATACATAATGAATAATGAAATATCAAGCAAATGCTTCACAAATTAATAGACGGCCAAAATTTTCATAAGAAATAAAAATAAATTTTTAAATATTAGAGTGACGTGTCAAAATTAGGAAAAAAATATGAATGGCACATAAAAATAATAATATTACTTATAACACATGTTAAACTAGTTTCATTAATTTAACTCTTATTTAAACGAGAAATATATTAATGCTTTGAGGCACAGATTGATTTTGGCCTGGGACATGTTTGAGGGTCAAGATGGGACAGAATCTAAAGCTTTCGATTTAATCTTAAGCTAATGATAAGTTGCATTGTGATAAAAAATATTAACAGCTAGCTATATTGAAAATAGAATGAGAGAACTGACGGTATCATCAAGATCATCATCAATGGGAGCAATGGAATGTTTGGCAGTGTTGCTAGTAAGGCGGCGAAGGCATTTCACAAAATGACAACGACGTTAATGATCGTAAAGACAATAAGAACAATGATCATTGTAATGTGACCAAGTAAAAAATATTGACTAAAAGCATACCATTTGACATTTAATGAATGCTCGCTACGTGCCCAGCGGGGCTCACATACGTGCAATGTGATGTGTTCCCATTGGATGTAATAGTGTGTTGTCAGTTTGTGCCCAATAAATTTTCACGTGTGAGGGTGCAGCAAATAAGCAATGATTGCAGGTGGTGGAAGCATTGACAATAGCGGGAAGTGATAAAATTATCAATATGGGACTACAATATTTTTTGTACTTTTTTAACCATTTTTTAATATAATTTATGATCATAAAGCTTGATGGATTGAGATGCGGTAGAACAACCAGCTCGGCATAAATCCGAAGGGCCAAAAAATAAGGATTACTTAACGCAATATGAAAATGTCATCCTCCTCCTCATGAAATCTCAAAGTTGCACAGATACCAAATTACACAATTAGCATTTGACGCGAAAAAAGCAAAAAAACACTCCCTGCAAAATGACAAAAAGCGAATCACCATCTCAAACTATAGACGAGTTGCTCTTGTGCAGCAGTCACGTGGGTTTGAGTTCATTTGGATACCCAATTGGATCCCACCACGTATGTATTGAGTAGAGCTTACTGCATATACGAAGGGTTGTGATTGGTCAGAGAAAGTAAAAGAATTTTCTAGAATTGGCGAGCGCACAATACTTTAGAAAATTCATTCGTATTGTATTCAAGTCGAATACAATATGATCTTTTTATAACTCAAAGTTAATTCATTAAAAATAAAATCAATTTAAATGACATGTAAAATGATATAAATTCAGCTGAACATTGATTGTATTTAATATGCATTACATATAAAATGAATATTTAAATTAGAATTTAAGATTAAAAATTAAGCACGATTTAATTTAAAAATTAGTAAAAAATAATTATATTTTAGTTTACTCGAATCAAACTTAAATAAATTGTATCTTGATCTTGGAGGTTAATAAGACATTATAAATTAATTTTAAATTTTTAAAAAATGTTATTTTAATTTATAACATTGTAAAAATAATGTCATTTAGTCTCAATTTCTGTTACTGAATCAAAGCTATTAAATTTGTATATGTCAATAATATTTTTGTTTTTTTAGAATATTATTATTTTTATTTTGTTAGAATAAAGAAAGTAAAAAAATTGTAAAAATTAAATTTCAAATAATTTTATAATATTTTTTTAATGTCAAACTGCAACATTGTTATCATGTCATGTGTAGGGTTTTTAAATGTTAGTTTTGAAATTAAAAAAAAATGTTAGCACCATTTTATAATATCATTTCAAAGTTTGGAGCTCAAATGCAATTTACTCAACATTCAGACTAATTATTTGCCGTAGGTCGGAGGGAAAACCAAAAATTACAGTTTTGGTCTGTGCGGTAAAAAACTGCAAAAGAGGCAGTGAATAATGTGGGTATGGTTGTAAATATGGAAGATGCGAAAGGGATAAGAACAATCGCATTCATGACATTTAATAATTGCAGTTTTACCATATCGGACGTCCACACGCTCTCACAACCTGTGAGTGCTGTTAAAATACTTGAGCTCCTTGGGCTTCACAAGTTTGCTCCATCTTTCACTGAAATTTGGGTGAAATTTTGGTTGCTTTTGGTTATATCTACGAATCGATCCGAATTCACTATGAACGATGTTTTGGGCTTTAACTGGGACCCAGACGGAAACGAGAATCTAAGATACGGGTATTATTTAGGTCTACTCAAATCTGAAATGAGCGTATAGAATACTTGAAGGATCGATAGCTTATAACGTATTAGACTCGTCTAAATTGCAAAAAGCATATTGGCTTTGAGTTGGTACTAAGGGGACGTTTGGTTCGATGTTATCTTAGTGTTATGTTATGTAATCTATATGTCACGATATCTAGATATCATCTTTTAACTGATAATTTTATAATCTAATAGAAATTTTTTTATAGATGTTATTAAACCAAACAATTGCTTTCTCTAGATAACATTGAACGAAACGCCCCCTAAGAGACATTCAAACTTTATCGGCATGCTAATGGAAGCATTGCTATTTTTAAAGAAAATGGTTAATTGCATATAGGTATTTAAGGTCTAATGAACATCATAAACTATTTTAATTTTTAAATATTCTAAAGGTCGGACCTTTCGCTCTTTAATATTTTAAAATATTTTGAAAGAGCTGTCAAGAACGGAGAATGAGATTAAGAGATATTTTATTCATAAAAATTTATTTTTCATAAAAGTTATGTTAAAATTGAGATTTTTCTTTAAGAAGTTTAATAAAAAAAATGTAAACTAACTTCGTGGAATTTAAATGTCTCCCTAATATTATTTTGATCAGCTCTAAACTTCCATAACAATAATATTAAGTAAAAAATCAAACATAATTTCTACTATGAATCAAATATTCGCTTATATGTGCACAAATAAACTACTCGAATAATATTTTAAAACAATAAGAGAATAAATTAACATCTAAAGTTTGTTTTTTGGCTGCTCGTATTAGCATGCATATCGATATTATTTTGAGAACCCGTAAATTTACTTAATATGTGATGAATCGTATCATCCCTTTTTAATTGAGTACTATATATGATACATTTTTTATTTTTTTTAATTAGATTTTCTTAAAACATTCATCAGACAATTAAAAAGTTTTAAATTCAAATCATACAATCATAATTTGTAATTGAAATAGAAACAAATAAATAAATAAAATACATTAATTAAGGAGGTGGTCACAATCTTTTGTTAAATTTCAATTTTGAGTAATTTTTGCATTAGGTGCAATAAAATTTCCATTACTTTTGGTTTTCAATAAAGATGGTAAAAAAGAAAAATAATTATTATTTTTAATAATGGGAATTTTATGAAATTATAATAAAAGGGTATTTCACATGAAAATTTTGGCTGCAATAATTGATTTGGCTTGATAATGGGGATGATATTTGACATGAATTCGGCATTCCATGTGACAATAATTGATTTGGCTTCACAAATTTAAGGGTAAGTTATCCGTAGGTCATGAGGTTATTTCGAGTAGGTAATTTACACAGAGGCACGCAGACACACGAGCATGCGCGTGCACATATATATTGATAAGAAAAATATTTATATTTTCACTGAAATTTATGAGGTAATATGATTGTGAACGAGTAATCTTTCAATAATGTAAAATTCGAGTTTGAACCTGACCATTTTTAAAGTTAAAAATGAAATGAATCAAGTAACGAATAAATTTCATTATTTAGATTCATAGTTAACCAAAATTTAGATTTAGCTAACCATTATTTTTGATTTTTAGCTCTCATTAAATTTTTTTTTTATAAAAATAAACTTAAAATTTTAATTTTATAAAGGGTATAACATTAAATACTGATATCAAATTTTATTAAAGTATAAATTCTAGAAAATAATTACCAAATATGATAAAATTCAGCTAAAATCTAATAATAATAATAATAATAATAACAATAACAATAATAATAATAAATGTACAAATAAGTTTTAATACAAAGTTTTAGTAAAAGTTAAACCATAATTCTAATTTATAATAAGATACATTTTAAGATGTTATTGATAGCTAATCTTATTTATTTAAGATCAAATAAATTATATTAGAAGGTTTGATTAAATTAATTGTTGATTTTTAAACATCCCAAACCAAAACAAAAAATCAAAAAATGTAAATTAAAAATTACTATAACTAAAAACTGAACTTGAAAATTACCCGAATTGCAAACTCAACACAAAATCATCGGTTTAGTTAACCAAAATTTTCAATTTGATTTCTTCAATTTAAGCTTGATTTTTCAATTTTTGATTATTTATGATCAGCCCTAAGCATGATTATAGTTAGTTTTCATATTTTCTTGTTAAATATGGACTATGTTTTCTATATGTTAAAATATAACTATCCACTTAATTATAACGTGGCATATCCTAGTTTAAGATAGTACAAAAAATCACTAAGGAGGGGCATTCTGTTGAATCTGCTCGAATTCAAAAATCTACTCTAGCCACTATATTTTCTTACATTGAGCCATCAAAGTCGACTTTAAAGCAATTAGGCTGGGGATTAAAAAATCTTCGACTAACAAACATTGCCTAGATTGACAATTAGATTTCAAACAGCTAAATATTTTTAGTTAGTCCATTTCACACAATTAAAGTAAAAAAAGACTAAGAGGACATTTAGTTCATTGTTATCTTGATGTTATATTATGCAATCTGAATATCATGATATCTAGATGTCATCTTTTGACTAATAATTTTATAATCTAATAAAAAATTATTTATAAATATCATTAAATCGAATAATTATTTTCTCTAAATAACATAACATAATATCAAAATAATATTGAACCAAACGCTGAATAAAATGTAGTGTGAAAGAGAAAAATGTCTCACCCACATGACTTTTATTCTATTTTTAATGATAATTTGAAAGTAAGTTATACTTAATTTTTTTTTTTTTTTCTTTTTGAGTTACATGAGCTACAATTAATTTTTAAGAAACCAAAAAAAAATAGTGATATCAGGATGGATTAAATTATTTAAAATGAACTCAAGTAAACTAACATAAAGATATCTTATGCAAATGAAAGTGGAAAAGAAATGGAGATTTTAGACATGTTGAAAATGTTAGATTAGATTAGATTGAGTCAATCCAAAGGATATATTATACTTAAAGCAATAAAATAATTGCCATCTGCCATGGAACTTGAGCCTGGCAATGGAGCTGTGTGGTATCTCCGTTATACATATGAATCCTTTTAAGAAGAAGGCAAGGGCTTCGTTAGAGAAAAGCCAAAGCTTAAAGGAAAAGAAGTAATGAAGAGCTAAAGAAGGAAGCTAAATAATGAGTTTAATACTCTGCATTTCAGAGTTTCTCACAACTGCCCTCCTCCTTCCCCCTCTCTCTTCTCTATCTCACTGCCATAGCTGAGAAGGGCAGCTGGGCCTGAAAACCCGTTCTTTTGCTTTACAACCCTTTCTTCTTCTCTTTGATTCCTAGCTCTTGACCGAAGCAACCAGCAGTTAGCTCCCGTAAGCATTTGCTTCATCTTTGTCTTAGATCTTGTTTCACTTCAGACCATGAGCAAGGAAGACGACACCAGGCTCCTCAAAATACAGGTGCCCTCTCTCTCTCTCTCTCTCTCTCTCTCTCTCTCTTCCTGATTCTTGGTGGATCTATTGTCACTTTGATTAACATTTTGTTTATATTTTCATGTTCAGAACTGTGTGTTGAAGGTGAACATCCACTGTGATGGCTGCAAGCAGAAGGTGAAGAAGCTGCTTCAGAAAATCGATGGTATCTTTTTCTCGAGCTTTTTCTCTGCTTCAAATGCGGAGAGCCTCCAACAGCTAACGAGGTTTCTGCTCTCGTATTCTGCGCAGGGGTTTACCAGACCGCCATCGATGCTGAGCAGGGGAAGGTAACCGTCTCCGGCAATGTTGATCCGGCGACCCTCATCAAGAAGCTCAACAAAGCCGGCAAGCACGCGGAGCTTCTCTTCCCCAAAGGCGTCAATCTCACCCATCTTCAAAAGCCCCAACCTGAAAACCCCAAGCTCCAGCAAAAGAAGGACGACGGCAAGCCTCCGAAGGGCGGCGGCGGCCCCGCTGCAGGAGGGAAAGACCAGAAGAACCCGGCGACGGCGTTGCCGGTTCTCCAGCACATGAAAGGGTTGAAAGATCTGAAGCTTCCGCAGTTTAAGGACATGAAGCTCCCATTCCAGAAAGACCCCAAGTCTGTAAAGTTCGCTCTGCCGCCGGAAGACGCCGAAGACGGCAGTGATTTCGACGACTACGACGATGACTATGACGAGGACGACCTCGATGAGTTTGATAGCTTCGACGCCGACTTCGACGACGACTTCCACAACCTTAAGCTCAAGCCCGGCAACGCTGCGCCGAACGCCTTGAACGGGTTGCCGGTGATGCCCGACAAGAAAGCGGGTGCCTGCGGTGGGGGTGGAGGTGGGAATGGAAAGAAAGGTGGCGGCCCCGTCGACGTTCCAGTACAGATCAAGGGGATGAACGGTAACAACGAAGCCAAAAATGGGAAGAAGGGTGACGGAAATCAGAAGAGCGGTAATGGCGGGGGCGGCGGCGGCGGGAAGAATAGTGGCAAGGGCGCCTCTGCTGGCGGTCAAGACGCGAAGAATGGAGGGAGTAACGGAAAGCCCAATCTAAATGGGAATGGTGGAAAAAAGGGTGGGGGCAAGAACGAGGACAATGCCGAAGCCGGCGGTAGCGGCCCCTTCGGCCGGCCGGCCGGTTTTCCGCCCGGTGGCATCAACCCCTCTCAACTCGGCCCTATGCCGCAGATGGGGAACATGCCCCCGGCGGTGCAGGGGCTTGCTGCTGGAATGGCACCACCAGGGTACTTCGCCGGCACCGGAGCCGGGATGCCGGCCGTAACCCCGGAGATGATGGCCGCCGCGGCTGCCGGCGGCGGCGGTGGCGGCGGCAACCCTTATCAACAACAGTACTTGGCTGCGCTGATGCAGCAGCAGCAGAGAATGATGATGATGAACGGCCAGGATCGAGGTTACCCTCCCATGATGGCATATCCTCGGCCGCCGGCGCCGCCTCCAGCGATGTACATGCCGCCGGCGCACGGCGAGCCGTACACAAACTACTTCAGCGACGAGAACGCCAACAGCTGCTCAATTATGTGAGTCAATAGAAATTTAATCTGAAAGGGTAATTTGCACAATCACTCTTAAATTTTTCCTTAAATCACATATTTTATCTTTAAATTTGGTATTATGTTTAGGTCCTTCAACTCATGTATCAACTCTGAAAAAGGTTGACTTTTTTTAATTTACATGAGTTTTGGGGATCTAAACATAATATTTGGATTTAAAGGTAAAACTAATAATTTAAGAAAAATTTAAGGATGCGTATGAAATTACCCCCATCCCAAAAATATAAGTTCAAAATGGGAGAAGGTATATGGTTAAAATTAGGGGTTTCTATTTATCCTTTTTATATTATCTTTGGAAAAAAGTGCTTTTATTTCTTCTGAGTCCTCAAGGTACAGTCATATTATGTATAACTCTATATATAGAATTATGTCATAGTTTTTTTTTCATTAGTAATTAACTTAAGTATATGCTTGACTTTCTTTGGTTTTAAATTCATACTATATAAATTTTAATATTAATATAATTTTATTTCACATTATAACATATTTTGGCAAAGCATTAATTCAGACACTGAATATATGTATATTTTAAGTTTCTAGTTTTGTTCATTGATATTGTGAGGTGAAATTATGTTTCAGTGACCATCTTTTCTTGTGATTCTGGTTAAGTTTTTCATAGATATTATGTTCAAGTGCTCAAAATCCTCATAAACACAAGAAATGAATCAACAAAATAAGGGTTAAGTTGTTACTTTTGCATATTTGAAGTGTGTATTTGTAATTTTGACGAATATTTCTCGTATAAGAAAAAGAAATAATATTCATATAAAATACTGAATAGAAAAATCTTATTTTCCCTTGTATAAGGATTATTTCCTTGTAGATTGAAAATTGGAGTAAATTTTATTCAGAAAAACTTGGGAGTAAATTATGTAGATTTATAATGCAGAAAGTATACAAATTATCTTAATATGTACGAAATTATAAATAAAGATTTTAGGTAATTAATTACATTCAGGCTTAGGTAGTAGATCATTTGTTTCACTTAGATTTGAAAAATTAAAAATATTTTATTTGGATCTCTTATTCAAAATCTTTCTATCTAAATTTTTTTAATATATATTTATGTATTTATAATTATTAGGATAGATTATTATCGGTGATTATTATAGTTTATGTATAATTATATTTTAATTCATATTTTAATATTTATATTTATATTTTCAGAATTTAAAATAGGAACTTGAAAATAGAGTGTAATTGGAGTCTAATAAATTATAGTTTTAAAATAAGTATGGGGTGAAGGATTTTAGAAGAAGTATAAATTAAATATAATTATTGGTAAATTATATGAGTTTATCAGTAATTTGCTTTAATTATAATTATAGAGTGAAAAATAAAGAAGAAAGAGGCTTTTGTTTTATAACAGAAATCATAAAAATATGAAAGGGAATTTTTGGATATTCCTTTTTTGATTTTTGATATTTTCTTTAGACCTCTTTGTGTTGGGATTTGTGCTTAGTTATAAATAATTTTTTTTATACAGAACATAAAATTTATATAAAATTACGTATTTATTCATAAATATTATGACTATCACGTCATATGTATTTAAATTTTACGCATTTCACATATTTCACACTATATTTATATTTTTAAATTTGTCTTGGTCTTAATTATATTATAAATAAATTAATTTATATAAATAATAATTTAAATATTTATAAATTTATGTATTTTATTTAAAATTTTTAATTAGGATGCCGAATTTAAATTTAACTATAATTTTTTAATTAAAATTTTAATTTAAATAGAAAAATTAATGTGTTTACATTAAAAAATAAAAATATATATTAGAATTTAAATATTAATGAATTTATATATTTTAATTCACAAATAATATTATAAAGTATATGAAATATGTGAAATATGTGAAATGTAAATGAATATGGTATAATAGTAGTAATATTTATAAATTGATGGTGAAATATGTAATTTTGTATAAATTTTATGTTCTGTATGTAAAAATTCTTAAAAATGGTTGATTTTTTTTTTTTTTTTTTTTTTATAATGGAATAAGAGATTGTTGCTCGCCGGAATTCCAGCGGGGAGGGCTCTGAAATGTCATAAATGGCAGCAGTTGCTCTCGAGCGTAGCTCTCTCTGTTCGCGTGATTGATAGAAATGAAGTAGAGCCAGGGTGAGTGATTTGAGTTTCACTTGAGCCGGGCATTTGTTTAAATTCAAATTATTTCAGTTTAATTTAAGTTTGAGTTGGCTGATTTTAATTAAAGATTTAGCTTGATATATTTTAAAAAAAAGGTAAAGATGAAGATAATTTAATTCTATTTGATTATAATTTAATATTTGATTCAAAAATTAAGTAATTATCAATGGCTCTCTCTAGATCCCCCCCCCCCCTCTCTCTCTCTCTCTGTCATCTGATAGGTTAATTAAATTATTCATCTGTCAAAATGTCATTTATCTGCATATAGTGTAGGTGATGTCTAGCTCTAATAAATGATGTTTCACAGAAATGGAGAGAGAGAGAGAGAGAGAGAGAGAGCTATCGTTTGAACGTCAGCCATGTGAGTTCTTGCCAAAGAAGACAACTTTTCATACATTATTCCTTCCAAGTGTTTACAGAAATTGTGTTGAGTTTTGGATACTCTACGAGATTTAATCGTGTTCGACACCGGTGATTTTTACGTTGGATCCAGCGTAGGGTTGGCAATATATGACCGATCGTGAACTCGATCTAATTTCGATCCACAAATTTTGGTTATGGGTCATGAATTTTGATCCCTTTATTAAAGGGGTCGAGTTTGGGTTTGGCATAATTGAGTCAAGTAGAGTTTGAGTTGGATATTTATCAAAAAATACTCTATAAATAAGTCAGGTTGACCCGCTAATTCGATCTATTTATTAATTGGGTTGAATTTAGGTCATAGATTTTGACCCATTTAATAAATGGATTGAGTTCGAGTTAAGGCTATTCGGGTCGGATCAAATTCGAATTTGACCCGAACCCCACCTGCCGACCTATTTTGCCAACCCTAATCCAGTGGTTCAATTTGATCTAAAATCTTTTGAGTTGGAAGTTCATCCGTTTAAGTTTTAGGTAAGGTTACGCCGCTACATTGAAACATTATTGCAAAAAAAATAATTTAAGCTCACTGATGTAATGATAATTATGATGAAAAGGGAAAAATAAATATTCAGAAAAATAGAAATAGGAATACCAAAATTTTATGTTGTAATTGGTGCTTTTAATGATTTACTATGTAAGAAAATATAAAAGGAAAGTACATGCTTCGAAAATAGACTGGAGAAAGGGATAATAAAATTGTAGGAAGAAGCTCTATCGATCAAGAGGGAGGAGGCCAAAGTCAGAATGCTCGTGTTTCGGACCATTTGCTTTCTATTTCTTTTTTTATGTATCGGCTCTAAGCGGTAAGATGTTCTCGAATAGTGGATGCTCCGTGCTTGAATTTAGAACATTGAAATGCTTCAGCTTTCCCGTGCAAGAATTGTAGACGCTTAGAGCATTTATTTTCCTCTTAAAAGTGGTTGCTCCGTGCAAGATCTAATTTCTGTAGAGTTTGTATTCGTGTAATACTTTTCGGAGTTGAAATTTAATGTCTTAACTTCCTTTCGACACTTTGGAAGCTCTCTTGTTATTACGAACTGAACAATCTCATTGAATTAACATCGATGGACACGAGTTTTCGTTTATCATAGATGTTGAGAAAAAAAACTAACATGTCAAGAAAGCGCTTAGGTTTCTTAAGACGGAGAATGTTCTTCCCTTGGTGATTTCGGCTACTTCGATTAAGCTCATGAATTCTGATGCAGGGTAGGTGATGCAACCAATTACTACAATAAACTAAATATAATACTCCTATGATGCATCTAGATGAATGCAGTTGAGCTTTACATAAAAATTAAGATGAGCAAATCAATTCCAAACTATTTAGATCGCAACATCCATGATAATATAGAGGTTTCTTGCAATTTAGATCATTAACTTGCAGTAATATTGTTCGAAATACATCTACGAGAATAACTCTCAGGCATGATATCCATCAACATGGAGGCAAAATCAACAAGAAAACTCAGATGAATAGAAACTGTAGAGGCAAAGGATTAACTACACAGGAAATTCGAATGACGACTAACTGAATTACAAAGGATGGAAATGGCTAAACAGGGACCAAATGGGGAAGCATGGTCTCCGCAGTTCCGTCGCAGAATGGCGGCAAACTCGAGTGATGGTGAGTTGGAGTCGCATTGAGCTCAGGGCCGAAGTCACATCGACCAGGACACCACGCGGCGGCGGCGGCTCAGGTAGGTGTGGCGGCGGCAGAAATCGTCCCCTCTTGGATTGGATGGGGGGGCGCGGCACGGGTAGGGTGGCGGGGGCAGGTGAGTCACTGGCGGGCGGCGCGACGAGTCGATTCGCGGCGGGACGCGACGGGGTAGCGGTGAAGGCGGATGTGGGAGCCAACCTAGGCGAACGGAGGCGGCGGCGGGGGCGTACCGGAGGGCGGCTGACTCAGCTGTGGCGGAAGGGAAGCGGACCGAGCCCTTCGCAGGCTAAGTTGCGGCGGCTTCGCTGGCACTGGGGTTCGGTGGCGACGTCAGCGGCACGCCGGCGATGGCAGCCAAGGGGAAAGCTCTCTCCTCCAAATTAGGCTTTGTGCTCTCTCCAATCTCACCACATCTCCAAACTATACTACATTTTGTCCCTCATCTAATTCACAAAATCTAATCTCAACCACTTAAATCTAAACTCTTAATTTATAGTGGAATTATCTTCACTTAAATCTAAACCCTTAAAAGATAAAAAATCAACTATAACATATAACTATATAAATAATAATAATAATAACGCACCGTTGCCAGGTCCCAAGTCTAGATTGAGAAACACAGAGGATTATGTTAAGTGACAGTCAGTGTAAAACTTATCAAATCAATCATGACATGAATTCTTTGAAAAATTAACTATATAAAAAATAATAATTTCTCGTAAAATATTAAGATATGTACACACGCGAGCATCTATAAGATAAATAAAGAAAAGAAAAGGAGTAAGGCGGGATGACGACAAAATCATCCCCTTCGATAAGTATTCTGTCGATTGTGATGCCAATACCTGGAGTGTTTCACATCATATTCTTCATCGCATCGGTATCTCAAAGATAGATCTTCGGCTCTGCCCTGGCCTGCACCCTCATCACTTTCTTTGGCATGTTCTCCAGAATGGAGTAATGCAGTTTGTCTGGGTGGAGGCTTTGGATGAACACCATCATCAATTGATCATCACTAGGTTGCTTTACTTTGGCGTCTAATTTTAAGAATTGATCGACATAATTTCGCAATGACGTGTTGCTCCGTTGATTCACCACAACTCATGGATTGTTTAGGCGGTGGATTTCAAAGCTATTTTATTGAAACTGTTTGAGTGTTGGGTTTTGAGGTTCCGAAACTCACATTGAAATTTTCTGTTTTCTCTACTTAGCAAAAGAAGATGAGGTCTTTCACCATGTCTCTGTGATTCCATCACCTCTGTCAACAGCTTACAACTGAGGCATATACTATAGAGAAAACTTTAAAACTTCACCTGTAGAAAAATAGCAAATTAGATGGCGTATATATTTATTTAGTAGATCAAAATATCCCTTTAAATGAATTCTTTCCTGTATCTACACATCTTCGCCTCCCACTGGGATTCCTTCTATCCTTCTCAATTATGCTGTTATCAATCACTATATCGACCTTCACAATGTGATGATCAGAAGTCCCTTTGGATGAAAGAACTTCATAGGAACCTGGCACAAGCTTGTATGGTGAGTTTGGTGATGCTAGTATGTAGTCAACTCTTGTTCCATACTTACAAGTCCCTTGCACATCTGCAAAATTATCAAACATGAAAAACAAAAAATCATTGAATGATTTAATTTTGATGTGGAACTCATGAATGCATGGCAGAGCCACAATGTAATGTGTTTAAGTACCGCTTTAATCGTATTTTGCTTATTTTGGTTGGAATCAACACTGCAAACAGACTCAGTCTAGTATAACTTCGTACTTTGTTCTCTCGTTTTTTTTTTCTCGAGCGAGGCATACCTTCCCATGTTATGTATCACACTTTTTAGTAAGTCAATACATAGATGTCGGCCGACAGTCAAAAAGAAATGGAAGTACCCATTGTCCTCTAGGTCACAGTAAAACTGTCTGCCAAAGAAAGAGTGCTAAATTGTATACCACTAACCTTGTCCTTTGGCCAAGACTACCACTGCTTCACATTGTCCTGCAAAATTCTTGGCATCTAAATAATGCTTTGATTTCAAGAACTTCATCACTTCAGCTTTAGGCACTGGCTTGCCAATCTCTTCATGGTACTGCAGCAACAAGAAAATGTATAGTCAAATGTGACATCCCGTAGTTAAGCATGCTTTAAATAAAGTAGTATTGAAATGTTTGATTTCCTGAGAAGTATTCAAGCTAAGCTAATTTCTGAGAATTTTATGCGAATATAGATCAAACATATATATAGAATGTTATGTCATAACAATACATAATTATAGAGAGAGGGAGAGGTAGCAATTTAGAATTCAAACTAGTTATAACCATATTCATAATTTAAACAGCTAATCAAGCAGGATGATTGGCTAGGATCAAAATGATCTGGATTCAAGATAGACAACAAATAAAAACCTCAATTAGAGGGCATAAAATTACAAGAACAATTACCTTAACTATATCTAGCCATCTCTCTGCAGAGTAATCTGTTCCATCAAGAGCATTTAGTCCTCCAGCCAATATATGGGGGCCATCATTGGCTTGAAGTATTGAGTTTATCTGCTTCAATCTCCAGCTCTCATCCAGATGATCAAGATGAGTACAATGGAAGCTCACTTCTCCTGCTCTTGGAATTTCAATGGTGGCCTTCACCACATTCCTTGAGATAAATTTTATTACTAATTAGTTAATCTAATCTATAGCATAAAAAATTAGTTAATCTAACAAAAATGTGAACAAAGCTAAATATCATCTTGTCACAGCCCAACCCACCATAGATATTGTATGTTCTGACTCACAAGGTCTTACAGTTTTAAAATACGTTCATGAGGTAAGAATGCATTCTTATATATACCATGCATCTCTCCTAAGAATTGTCCATGTGGAAGCAAATTCTATACTTGTTCGTGTGAGAATTGCCTAAGGGACATCACATGCTTCTCCTTTCAAGGATCAACGTCCTCGCCGTGATTTGCACAGTCTTCAAAAGTGTTAGAGTTTGGTGACTTGAATCCTATTTAGTCCGTCCCGAAGAGCTGGTCATGCAACAATTTTGAGAGAAGAAAATAATTTAAAAATTAAAATTTGGGATCAGGTGGTGGAAGCGGAGAGATTGGGACCCTTTGATGCCATAAGTAATAGCCCTATCTATTATAAATATGATCTGCTTTGGTTCATCGTGCCTCACAATTTTAAAACGCATATGTGGGAGTAAATGTGTGTTCCTTTACATACTTGATGGCTCTTTCGAGACTTCCTTCTTCATACGAGGCTAAATCTCGTGCTTATTCATGTGGGATTTGCGGAAGGTTATCCCACATCTCATCAAGAATATGCTGTATTCCAACTATGTTAATTTATTGAACTTCAGTAACATATTTTGTGGAGAATTAGGGGCAAGGGCAGGGCAAACAACTCACCTGAAATCAGAATCATCACATATCTTCTGAACCCTCCACTGTTTGATCGGGAACCTAGAGAGAATGGCGTTGCCGTACTCCGGCGCCCAGCTCTCTGCGAACACGAACTTCATCCCCAACCCCGCCGCCAAGTCGGAAAGCGGTCGCATCCCCTTCTCCTCCTCTGCCTTCACGTTCTGCAGCCCAATTATATCCGCACCCACCTCTCTCAAGACATCCAAAACGCTTCTGCTGCTGCTTTCCCCCAGCTTCGCTCTGGACCCATATGAAGAAGAAGCAGCCGGAGCTTTGTCCTTGCGCTCCACGTCGGTGGGGCAGCCCCACCGCCGGCTCCTCCTCTCAATTTCGTTGTCGGGGAGATTGATGGACACCCTCAGCTTAGGCTTGGGGAAGCTGGGCTGCTTAAGGATGCTCCTCGGCCGGTCGTGGGCCGACTTGCAGCGGAGGTCGTGCTCTGCCTGGTCCCCGGCAGACGGAGACGGCGGGAAGGTGGTGGGGATGGCAGGGGCCATGGAGAACATGGCGACGTTGAAGGTAGCGATGCGGATGGGGTTCTGGGCTGGGCCGTCGGGAGCAATCGAGGACTCCTCTCCTCCGGCGCCGGCGTCGTGCTTGGGTTTGGGACCGCGGAAGGTGAACCGGCATTTCCGCCGGCAGCGGAGGGGCCACCGGAGCCTGCGATAGAGCCGGCCAAGTCTCCCGCAGGCAGCCCTGATCATGGAGGAGGGGAAAGAGAGGAGAGAGACGGCAGCTGCGGCAACACGGCGGCGAACTCCCCTCCCTCCTCCTCTCGACATCGATTTGGGGCTGTGAGTCGGAAAACGATAGCTTGGGTTTAGTTGTGGGACTCCGCTGCCGTTGTTTCCTCAGAATTATTTTAAATAAAATAAATTTAATGTCATAATATCTCAATAATTGTAAAAATTTAACATGTTTTATTTTTAACATTTAAATTTTATAAAATACAAAAAAATAATCCTCAACCCACGCAACCTTGGAAGAGAGAGTAAATTGAGTGAATATTTTATAAAATCTTAATATTAAAAAAATAAAATTAAATATATTATATTTGATTCAAAGAATTTAAATATTAAATTTTTTAAATTAATTATAGATGAAGGTAATATTGTTATGCGATACTTAAATGTAATTTATACTTGCCACGCGGCGGAGAAAGAGTGGCTGAGGTGGGAAGAGAGAGAAAGGGGAAAAAAAAGGGGAGTAAGTGAATTAGGGAAGGAATACAACTGGCTCTTCTGGTTGTCATCAACTACTCCATTTGGGGGATGCTTTTTCTGTCTCTTTCTCTGTCTTCACTTGTGATTCTGTGAAACCTAAAACCCACCAAGTTTCCCCTCTCCAAAAATAAAATAAAAAAAAAATCATAAAAGCTTAGGGTTAGCGATTCATGATTTGACCCGAACTCGACCCAAAATTCTAGGTATGTGTCGTGAATTTTGACCTATTTATTAAAGGGGTCAGTTCGGGTTGGGCATAATCGGGTCGAATTGAGTTCGGATTAGGCATTTATCAAAAAAATACTCCATAAACAAACGAGTTTAAATCCATGACTCGAACCCGATTCGATTAATAAATAGGTTGGGTTCGGGTTGAGACTATTCGGGTTGGATTCAGATTCTACCCAGACTCGACTCACTGACCCGTTTTGCCACCCCTAGCCTCTATAGCCTTTTAAGTAACTTAGGCCATGTTTTGCACGAGGATTAAAATAATACTAATTTTTTTAATATAATAAAATATTATTTTATTTCATATATTAAAATAATTTTTAGGGGGCGTTTGGTTCGTTATTATCTTGGTGTTATGTTATGTAATGTAGATGTCATGACATCTAGATGTCATCTTTTGACTAATAATTTTATAATCAAATAGAAGATTATTTGTAGATGTCATTAAACTAAACAATTGTATTCTCTAAATGACATAACATAACATCAAGATAACATTGAACGAAACTCTCTCTTAATAAAATTATTAAATTTATTTCACATCCTAGATCAAAATATATGATTCGAATACTTTGTTCTAGGATATAAAATAAAATTGATAATTTTATTGAAAATAATTAAGTGTATAAAAAATAATATTTTTTTATATTAGAATTTGTGTAAAATACAACAAAAAATTATTTATTATTATTAATATTATTTTTTAAACCAATACTATTTTGATCTTGATTTTAGTCCTCACACCAATCAGGGCCTTATAATTTTTTCTTTTTTTGATTAGTTTAAGTATCTTATAGTTAGTTTTGAACAAAAATGGATTGTCAAAATGTCATCGTGAACGATAAAAACAAAAGATAATTGAAGCCAATAAAATCGCGATGTAATAATGAGGAGTAAAAGAAGAACATAACATAAACAAGAATTTATTCAAAAATTCTTTCAAGAAAAAAATATAAGAAGGTTTATGTTTTGACGCATGATCTCCGTCTTTTATTACCCGGTAAAAGCTGTAGTATAGATGAAGAGTATTGGCTTGATAAAGTCGTCTCAAGATGGCTTTCGAATAAGAACAATCTTCAAATGAGAAATTTTGAAAATATCTTCTTAAAAATATTTATCTATCTTCTATTTTATTACTGTCTTCCAACTAGTCGAACCAACTTGAACATTTGATGCAATTTTATCTCATTGAGAAAGTAGGAGCGCACTCATAAAGAAGATCTGAATCTAAGAGTTAATTGAGTCTAGGGTCTAACTCAGTGTTCCAACAATGACACAGTGATACTGTGATAGGCATGTCAAAGAATGTACACCTTTAGCCACCTCGATAATCTCAAACGTAGAAGCATCTAACCTTGATCTTATATATATATATATATATATATAAAGCTTCTCTACATTGTCAAAAGAATTCTTTAAGAAAAATTCAAATCGTATGTCAGAAGGAATTGGTTTTATTTCAACATGTCAGTTTCAGAAAAATTCAAATCATCTAATAGGATGTCAGAAGGAATTGGTTTTATCTCGACATTATTAGTTTCAGAGAAGTGTCCTAGGGGGCGTTTGGTTCGTTGTTATCTTGGTGTTATGTTATGTAATCTAGATGTCATCTTTTGACTAATAATTTTATAATCTAATTGAAGATTATTTATAGATGTCATTAAACCAAACGATTGTTTTCTCTAGATAACATAACATAACATCAAGATAACATTGAACCAAACGCCCCCCTAATAATCTCCATGTAAATGTTAAAGGTTTATTACCTTATAACATGTGTATATTTTCTAGTTTATGAAATATCATTAAACTTTGATCTAAGTTTTCATCTTTTAAACTTATGAAAAAATTAGGAAATATTTTGAAATTAAGTACCTGATATAATAAATTTGATTGTATAATTTCCATAAGAGATTATTCGGTTGTAATAAGTCTATTATCTGAAACTATTAAAGTGAGAGGGGAATCTAAACCAATTCCTTCTCTACATTGTCAAAAGAATTCTTTAAGAAAAATTCAAATCACCAACTTTTGTGAATTTGCATTTTGAATTTGGTTGGTTTGATTTAGTATTGAATGCGACTGAAAGCAAATTACATAAAATTGCATGAGAATTGAGAGATTTGGATCCCATTCATTAGGTGCGGTTTCATTACACTAGATCTTATCCGTAACTTATTTCAATTTGTTACTTGTATTTTACTCATTGTTCTCTCAAAGTCTATTATATGCCGAGTTAAATTCTAAATTTATATATAAAACGGTCAAAATAATCTTTGTAGAGCTGTTCATCATCCTTTTGAATGTAACATTATTATCATCTCATCAAAGTTTTGTTTAATGCTCTAATCTTAGAACTTGATTAATTGATAGGTTATTAAAAGAGATATATAAAAAATATATATTAGTTTAACAAGAGATAAAATTATTACAATATTGGGTGGTACTTAGAATTTATATTGGAAGTGAAATATAATTATTAAAATATATGTTAAATTTAAAATATTAATAAAATAATAACTTGACTTTTTTGAACCTTGAAATAAATGAACCCTTCAAGGAATCACATCTAGATACATAAAAAGGTACCAAGGAGAAAAGGAGAGAATTTCAATGCCAAGTTGAGTTTCAATGAAGGTCTTCACATAGAAAAGTGTTCATCGAAGAATTCAGTTTAATGATATTTCTTAAACAAGGAGATGATCCTGTTTGGCGCAAGGATCAAAACATGACAAAAATAGTACTAGTTTAAAAAATAAATAATAATAATAATAAATAAATTATTTTAATTATTTTACACAAATTTTAATATAAAAAATAATATTTTACTTCACATACTCAATAATGTTTAATAAAAATATAAACTTTATTTTACATCTTAGATTAAAATACACGATTTGAATATTTTGGTCTAGAATGTGAAATAAAGTTGATATTTTTATTTTAAATTATTGAGTATATAAAGTAAAATAATATTTTTAATATTTAAATTTGTGTAAAATGATTTAAAGTATTTATTTATTATTATTATTGTTGTTTTTTAAATTAGTACCATTTTGGTCCTATTTTGGTCCTCGCACCAAACAGGGTCGTGTTATGTCATGTCATCTATATGTTGTCTTTTAACTAATAATTCTACAAAAAAATATTTATACATATCATTAAACCAAATAATTAATTTCTCTAAATAACATTAAGATAATATTGAATCAAACACCCCATAAATAGATCTATTATTTTGTGGAGTTTGTGTTTCTTGAATAAGATATCCATCAGAAAGAAGGCATTCCTTGAAAAAGTCTTCGATCGGGAACATACTCGGTAATAGATGAAGTTACTCGAAAAAAGTCTTTGATAACATGCAACTGTTCTTTCTCTTCAATTCAAAGTTTTTCACGAAAATTTGATAAATTTTTTTGAGTGCCCCTTTTTTTGTTAGTAGTAGTAAGTTTTTTCGCATCAGTTCGACTAATTTTTCACTGCAATGTGTGAGTTCTCGTATAAGTTTATGTTACCATGCGTCATTTTTCCCTCCTTAAGCCTCACAAGCCATAACGTCACAATTTTTTTTTAAGTTTGCATGAAATTTATATTGCTGATGTTTATACAATAAAAAAAAAACATTATTGATGTTTAATATGGAAAAGAGCAGTTAATTATCGCCATCAGTTGAGTAAATTGCAACTAGGTTCTTGACGTTTAAAAAGTAATATAAATTAGTCTTAATTTTTTAAAAATTTTAATTTTGATCTCTCAAATTATAAAAATGCTATAGTTTTAGACATTTTAGATTCTCTTTTAAAATCTCACCACTTTTAGTGATTTTTCTTGATAAATGTATTAAAGAAAAAAAAATCATTGTCACCAGTTATAACATATGGACGAGTTTAACCAAGTCTCCAGATAAAATCAGTTGAATAAGGGTTTTCAAATAATCCAGACGACATACTTGGAGTTAGGTCCTCTGGTCAAATAGTACGGAATTAGTCGAATGATTGTGTCAAACAATTGATTAGCTATTAAGTATTCGTCATGTTATAGTCATCCTATAATGTGACAGTCCTTTTAGGGATGAAGGAAAATGTTTGTTATAAATGTCTGGGCTGTCGGGTGGTGTAAGTAGGTTCAGTAACAGTAACTGATATGTCGCCCCACTACTACCACATTAATGAAATCTACTTTATCTACATAATTTTATCGGCTATTCTGTCGCTATAAATGATTTCATTTATGATAAAAAGGAGTTCTAATCCCACATCTGACTCAAGAACTCAAAAGAAAAAGGCCAACCAGGTACCATTTACCTACAATTCGTCTATAGCTCTAGCTCTGTTCTACTGTCATTTCTTCTCTTCAACAAAGCTTCCCTTGGTTACCCATAGCTTGCCATCACCCTCTCCGTTCCTTTCAAGAAAAATTTCAAGCAAAGCCTCTCATCATGGCCTATTCCAATATTCCTTTCTTCTTTAATCAGCTCAATAATCCTATCATTCTTTTTTAATCTCTTATTTGAATTTTTATTCAAACATAAACTTTGACTATTTTTCAACTAGTTTGAGCTATTTATATTTTAAAAAATCATTACACTAGTCTATTTTTACCCTTCTTAAAAATTAGTAAATTCTAAAATTAAATTTCTCTTATTTTTATTTTCTCTAAGTTAACAATTTATAATAATAAAATATAAATATTTTAAAATTATATTTTAAAAATATATAAAATTAATAAATGAGAATAATTTTATAGCATACTAGTACAAAATTAACAAATTGTTTTTAATTGGGACTAAAATTATAGAACATTTGTAATCTAAGATATCAAAATTTAAATTTTTAAAATATTGAGATCAATTTGAATTTCCTTTGAACCAAAGGCATTTGGACGCAATTTACTATTTTTGAAAATAATTTTTTTTTATAAGTCTTGAATTGCATTAAAATTTTTAAGAATTAATTATTGAAAAATCTTTTATAGGCTATCATTAATATTTGGTTCATAATTTTTAAAATCTGACTGAAAGATTTCTATAGATTACTCAATATTACATAGGACATTCTTATTCTGTTAAATTTAACAAATTTTTAATTTTTTATAATGAGGAAGAGAGAGAGAGGGGGGTGGTTGTCGGAGAGAGAGAGGAGGGGTAAAAATAATATTTTCAAAAATTTAAATTAAAATACTTTTTGTATACTGATAAAAATTATCAATAGAAGCATATTATTTAATAATTATAATTTTCATGAATTTTTAAAATTATAATAATTTTAAAATAAAAATTTTTCAGCGAATTTTAAAAATTATGAAACAAATAATAATTAATTATAAAATTTTTTCAATAATTAACCAAAATTTTAATCGAGTTTAAATAATTCACTCAGTCCTTCTAAATGATTAACTTTTGTGAACAAAAAGATATTTTTTTTTATACTTTTTATTAATAAATTTAATTAAGTATCTCTTCCATTCACTAGTGCATGGAAGCTTGGGGAGCCTGATGTCTGAGTGTCAAACATTCGAGTTCAAGCCAAGTTAATCGGGACTCAAATTTAATTATTTTTAATTTAATTCGAGTTTGAGTTGGCTCGAACTAATTCAAGGCTTTCAAAGAATTAAAATTTTAAAAAATAAAAATAAAAATAATTTTGTCTTTTAAAATTCAATAAACCTAATGTCTATTTTAACCCTAATTAACGTATATTATATTTAAAAAATAAAGTTTGAGCTGATATCGATTATGAATTATAGTTCAGCTCAATAAATTTGTGCTGCATAACAGCCGTCTCATTAAAATATCAACTTCGAGTTGTGTAGGAGGATTAAGCTTATCTAGATGATATTTTGCATTTTTGTTTATTTTAATTATTTTAAAAATTATTAATCCATTTCTTTCAATTACTTTGCATTATTCACATCTTGAAAATTTGAGTTATTTTGTTGCCAAATGCAGTTGAATAAATAAATTTTTTTTTTAGAAATTATATTTTTTTTCCTATTACACTTTCAACTAACCAAAGAAGTGACCATCATTTTTTTTTAATAATCTCGATAAGGTACAACAAATTCAAGAAAAAACAGGATTAAATTGAGATTTCATCTTACACATGAACATTTTTTCTTTAATAACAACTTAAAAGAAGTGACCATCATTGGTACAATGTTCCTGTCCAATATTTTGCACGAAGGGAGCTATCATTCGACCGCATCATCATTGGGCAGTTCGGGCCTGGCCTGGGGCTACCGAGCGGGATCTGTTCAAGCTTAAAAATTTTTTTTCGCTCCCTGAGATTGGGCTCGAGTATCGAGCTTGCTTCAATCCGCCAAACCCGCACAGTATCATTACAAAAATTCGTATGATTTGTTAATTTTTTTTTTTAAATAATTACTTTGTTAAAAAAATACATATCATTAAAAAAATTTATATGATTCATAACTTACAAATTGTATAAAAGAATACTTATATTATATAAATAATTTGAATCAAACAATCAATTTAATTAATTGATTTGCTTTAAATTTTAAAGCATTACATAGAAATTTTTATGGGCCATAAAAATAGATTAAAATTTTTATTAATAATATAATTACTTTATAAATCATATAAGAATGTTCTGAGGTGGTCGAATGCGTTAGAAAAATCGCTTTTTGATGCCCTTGTTTGGCATGAGCCCAAAAATGGGCAAAAAAATATCTTAATAATATTTTAAATTTATTATAAATTTTAATAATTTTATTTCACTTCCAACACAAATTTCAACCTTAGGCCTTGTTTGGCATGAGCCCAAAAAAGGGCAAAAAAATATCTTAATAATATTTTAAATTTATTATAAATTTTAATAACTTTATTTCACATCCAACACAAATTCCAACCTTAAAATCAACTTTATTTCACATCCTACACACCTCTCAATATTAAAATAATTTTTTTTCCCATCAACTCTATAAAATAAATTATTTTCTCTTTCCTTGCCTAAATTCATCTTCCAACCAAACAAGTATGGTTGCTGCTGCCATGCTCTGGTTTTCAAATGGATGTTTTGTAATGGCTGGGCCAGGCGACTTCCAATGGGATCATCACCCAATGGGTATCTCTGAAGATTTTGCTTTCTGTGAAGAGAATGGTAAGTTTTACGCATTGATTACACGAGCTTCGGTTATGGTCTTTGATATGGATGAAGCACCCATTTTTTGTCGCTCATACTGCTAATCACTAGCCCAGACGCTCATTTTCTTACAGAAAAAACCATCAGTTCTGTTCTGGCAGGTTTTTTAAAGTTTGGGGAAGATTCAAAAGGCGCCTTCCTGATGATTGCGAGATTCTAGAGGAAGAGGTTGAAAATTTCTTGGTGTTGAAGTTTTAGATCATCGAGAGAGGTATCGATCTTGCTCCTCTGATGGCATTCTTCTTGCTGTGTGTCATGACTATGATTTTGTGAGAGTATCAAAATGGCGGTGGACAGCGGTGAAGGATTTGGGGAACTATTCGTTTTTTTTAGGTGGGAATAACACCAAATCTCTCTCTACAGCTCATGTACACGGATTGAGAAGAAATTGCAGACACTTCACTGCGCACATTTGGGAACAGATTACCGGATCTTCAGATAAAGATGGCGATGTTGGGGTTTTTGACTTGGAATCGGGGTTGATCCTTCGGCAATTTGTTTGGGATTACACTTTGTTCAAAGAGGTGCCTTCATTTTCTTTTTTTGTTGGGTTTTTACGTTTCTTTTGCTTATTATTTCTAGACTTGGCCTAGTACTTTGTTCAATATGATTTTTTATGAAAGATTTGGTACAAAATTATGCTAATTATCACTTCCATTTGCATTTCATTTCTGTTTGTATAACTTATCATAGGTATAACTCCTTAAGTCTATTTACCTAACTTTGATAATGATTTTGTAGACAGTGGTGCATGGGCTTATGGGTCTAAATTGCTTGACTACTTTGAATTGCTAGTCTTAGGTATCGAAGCAGCTACTATTTTCTTCCACATTTGCGGCATACCTCTCCCTCTATGACTTTACTGTTGTCTAATGCTCCTTTAAAAATTATCAGCAATGCTATCAATCCCTAACGCTTTTATTATAGGTTTGAGGCTACATTACTTTTGTGATCTCATTTCTTATGACCTATCAGATTTGTTGCCCAGTTGCCAATATAGAAAGGGTAGCCCTATGTTGTAAGTTGGTAAACAGTGGACGGATAAATTTGTCATTGCAGAAATAGTACATACCCTCCTCCTCAGTGGTTTTATTCGTAGAAGTTTTAAATTTTGCTCTAGTTTAGTTTTAACTCTTCCTTTAGTCTTTAGTCAGGTCTTAACTCTTTCTTCTTATTGTCGCTATATGGACATAAGTGTTGGTTTTATCTCCTTTAGTCCTTTAACTAATCAATGCCTTTTAGCTCTCTCTCACCACCAACTTTCTTCTCACAGCGGTGTTGTAGTTGATCACCAAAAGTTCTGCCCTAGCCATAATGGTGTTGTAGATTGCCACCCTTTATACCAGCTCAGCATACTCCTGTATAATGAGACCCCCCAATGTGGCTTAGTTTATGGGAGGTGAATGGACTACTATTCTTTTGATCCGGCTATTAGATCCCATGGCTCCTTTTTACTACCCTTCTTGAAAGCCTTTAATGTTCTGGCACGCGTTCCATTGAGTACGATTTAATTGGTTGTCCCCTTATATAACATCCAGACACTCTCAAACTTGATACCTCTCTATGGATTGAAGATGTTGGATCCAAATTAATAATAATATTATCTGAACTGATGTTGGCTAGATTGGTGATATACCTAGGTATTTGCATAAATGCAACAATATTGTGTAGAATTCTATCCAATCTTTTCTACAGTATCCTGCTTCCCTTCTGATTGTTGCACAAAGTGTTAGCAGGCTCGTGAAGCTAGTGCCTTGAAGGTACACACTGCACCTAAACTCGAGGAACTACTCATCTCTTTCATCTTGATCTAAATGGTCTCCCCTTGTCCTCCTGTCCTATAATACAATTGAAGTTGTCATAATGACCACTTGTATGTTCTAATTTAGCAACGAACCTAACACATCCCAGTTCTCCCTCCGTACATGAAAATATTTTGACATAGGCTTGTTTGGCTCAAGGCTCAAAAGTATCAAATTATAAATTTATCACAAATTTAAATAATTTTATTTCACATTCAACATAAATTTTAACATTTAAAAATCAACTTTATTTCACATGTAACACAAATTTTAATGTTAAAATTAATTTTATTTCACATCTTACATATTTCTCAATATTAAAATATTTTTATTTTTTATCAAACTTATTAGATAATATATTTTCTTTTATGCCTAAAAAATAACCCCCTAACTAAATAGCTATGTTGGTGCATTTTTGTTAATAGATACTTTATTTTAATCCCAAACAAAAGCAGTTCCCCTAAATAACCATGTGGAGGGATAACTTTAAAATTCTACTGTCGTCCAATGAGCTTATCTATAAATTTTTTATTCACATCAAAAGATTTAGTATCCAAAAGAATACATACTAGATTGTAGTCTCTTATTATGTTAGCTAGCTGGTTCCCAAGCTTGCTTTACTGACTCCCATACAGTTCCAAAAGCTACACTATTCATTTGGAGCAGCCGACCTACATACTCTGCACTTCATGGCTAATAGCTTACTTCAAAATCCTCCATTCTCCTCGAGTTCCAGAGGATTGCACGTTTGATTTTTCAGGTCCTTTGTGTTTGGTTCTAGCCTTAGCTTTCTTGTTGCTTCTGTGCTTGTGCTTCATTTTGAGAGCTGGATTGAAGCCTACAGGTTTTATTTTTTATGCCTATAATGAAGTCTCTACCAATCTTCTTTTTAGTCAAAGCCTGCTTGGTTGTTGGAGCCTTTTTTTAGGTGAATTTTGCACTTTTCTCTTCTCTATTGGAGCCTCCACGAGACAATCTTCTCATGCCATTCGTTTATGTTTGCAGATTTTTGAGCTATAACAGGGACTCCCTTTTCCTTGACTTCTTTGTTCTCTATTGAGATCTGCATTGCTAATTATGCCTTCCTTCATTGGGTTCATTTTGCTTCAGTTTGGTGTTCCTATATCTCTGTCCTAAAATTGCATTAACTTTATGACCAATTTTGCTACACTCAAAACACAAAGTAGAGATACCTTAATACTTAAATCGTCGGCAAACTTCTGTAGTTGCTCTTTCTATCCATACTACAAGTGGAAGGCATTGCCTCAAATGAACTTTTACATAAACACGGGAATACAAATCTCTTCTTTGCTTGTTTTATATTGGCCTATCGTCAAGGCCTAGCATTTGCTATAATAACTGCTTTGCATTGCAAAGACCTTTTGAAGCGGTTTTAGCACCCGGAGGGGAAGATCTTTAGCAGCAATTATAAATGTTGCAAAAAGTATTTTTACAATGGTTATGATTTGTTTGAGTAAAAATTTCAAAGTAGAGATTATGGAAAGAATGAACAGGATTAATTGGGCTAATCTGAGAAAGGTGAATTATTTAGATGAAGAGGAGAAGGGAAAGACTTTCCTTGGGGTTCTCTTGGAAGGAGTGGAAGAGAGCGGTGACAAGCTACTAGCAATCTCGGGAGATTTCCTTAGAGAGGAAGAGTGTTGGTCGAACAGAGCTGTTGGGTGAACAGTATTTGGTAAGCTCCAAGGTTTTGAGTTGAGGGATCGGAACCCTCTTCTCACCATAAATGAGGCTATTTATAGTGACAACATAGTGGGTAAGATTAGGTAGATTTCATTAATGAGGCAGTAGCTGGATCTTCCCATGCTGCTTGACAACTAGGCATTAATGTTAGACACCTCCCATTTGTCTCTATGAGGACTGTCACATCATAGGGTGAGGATATAACATGATATGAGCTTACTGGCTAGTTGTTTATTTGTCCTTACTATTCGACCATATCTGCACTGCTCGACCAGTGGAACCTCAATCCAAGCAGGTCCCTTAAACTTATTCGGGAGTAGCGTTCGTGTGGCTTTTCATGGAGATTGAGTCAAAACACATCCACATGTCATGACTAGATGACATGGTGTTTTTTCCCTTAACACAACCGCTGCAACACAGATGAATAGAAGCGGTTTTCAATTGTTGCACCTAGAGCTTGTTGCCCTTTTGTTACAATTATAATCACTACCAAACGGGCTATGGTTACATTGGCAATAGTTATAATCTTGTAGACAAAGGAATGGTAGTTCTTTTTAGTCATTATAACAGCTGCTAAATACAAGTTGATAGAGATCTATAAAAAAAATTGTGTATTCAAATATAGTCCTTTTTTTAGTTCACATGATTTATGAGAAGCTTGGAAATTGAGAATGATTGAGTGCTCTATTGATTGCCCCTCAAGTTGGAAAATTTTTTGGTTTAGAGACCTCAATTATTTGGTGCCAAATCACAGGGGACTTTGTGCACGAGGCTATCCGGAGTGTACATTTGGTGCTCAGTGATTAGCCCCCAAAGTTAGGAGCAATTTGGAGAAGAGATTTTTACGTGGAAACCATTTAAGCAGAAAAATCATAGAACTAGAATCATGGCAGTTTGGAAAGGTTCTACTAAAGAAAATTTGATTTACAAAAGAGGGTTAAAATTTAGTTGAGAGAGGGAGAGGGATCTGAACTAGCCTCAAAAAAAAAAAAAAATCCCTCCTCTCATTACAACAGAATTTTTATAGTCTAAATATGGCTTTGAGATTATCATATCAGAGAAATGGCATCCATCCTTGACGCGACATAGGTGATAGAAGTGTGTTCAGAGTCTGGAGGCCCTGTTTGTATGGGTTGTACTGTCCATATTGTTTGACTATCCCTCTTAAAAATAATATGGAATCCGTCACTTTTATACTGGTTGAGTTTAGGCAATTCAGCCTAAGGAGTTTGACTTAAGTCTTTCGATGTGGGCTCTTCGCTCCGTGCCCAACATGCATCATCTGTGAGTGCCGCTGAACTTCTCACATTTGCACCTCATGAGGATCTTCTACGAGTACGTTTCAGATATGCTGGCGTAAATCTAGATACAACATGTACTTATATATATATATATACATAAGAAATAAAATAATTATATATTTTTTAATAAAAGATAATTTTTTGTCATGATCTTGTAGTTATGATTTTCTTACACGATTCTAAGTAGGATATAAATTTCATTTAATAATTGAAAGTTGATAATCTAGCACAAAATATGTATTATTGTATTCCTTATTTTCTTCTTATAAAGTGTATTCCTTATTTCATTTTGTTTGACTTCGACTTTCAGGGATTGAGTGAGAAATTCCTACTTGTACTTCCTGATGATTGTTGGTGTATATATGGCATCAAACCGCAACACTAATCCCAAAATAATGTTACTCCACAATTTTAAATACGGTCAACTCTTCATTGTTAAAATTCTTCCACATTAGAGCTTCGAGGAAATTAGATCATGCAAGTCTAGCAAGCCTTGTCGAACAAAGAGTTAGCCTTGAATGAGTCTTCGGCTTGGTCAATTATCAGGACGACAGAGTTGATGAGGATGCCTACTCGAATAAGCCTATTGTCCGATAAGAGTAGAAACTTGGTGAACACGAATGATAATGTAAAGTAGCTGTAAATCTCTTACAAAAGGACCCCTCGAGTAAAACATTGACCAAGCATGTTGTACACTTCAACTCAATAATGTGGAGGTGTAACCACTTGTGACTTAGATGTTAAAGTATTGAGCACCTCAGGGTATTCTCTCACTCGAGTGTTAAAACTGCAGAGTTCTTATACCGAGCTTCACAATTTTGCCGCTCGAAATGCGCATCGTCATTTTAAAGTTATATTATTACTTTTATATATAGTTCAAGAACTCATATTCTTTTTTGATGTGAGACTTTTATTCACATACCTTTCCACTTAGATATATGTCAAGAGTTGTGCTCTTCTATTATCCTAGACAAGAAAACGATGAAAAATCCTCATATATATATATATATAGAGAGAGAGAGAGAGAGAGAGAGAGATTTGTAGTCCTGATAAGTGGCCAGAAACTTTGAATCTAATGAGGATTTTTATGTCTCACCTATGTAGCAATAGTGTGGTGAAATCCTAATTGGATTTAAACTTTGATGTTCATAAATTTTCATCATATTGTGGATGTATAGTATTACTCATATATAACTAAAATTTGCCAAATAATTGTAGTACTCTTTCTAAGATCACGATTCAGATTCTGCGCACAACTGTATGCCTTAAAATCATCATTTGTTGTTCCTACAGGATGTCGCCGCATGCCCTACCATCATTAGAATAAGGCCCTGTTTGGCGCGAGGACCAAATTAGGACCAAAAGTGATATAATTTAAAAAACAATAATAATAATAATAATAATAAATAAATAACTTTTTTTAATCATTTTACATAAATTTTAATATAAAAAATATTATTTTACTTCACATACTCAATAATTTTTAATAAAAATATATACTTTATTTCACATCTTAGACTAAAATATTCGAATATAGTATTTTGGTCTAGGATGTAAAATAAAATTAATTTTTTTATTGAAAATTATTGAGTATGTTAAGTAAAATAATATTTTTTTTATATTAGAACTTATGTAGAATGATTAAAAAAATTTATTTATTATTATTATTATTATTATTATTATTATTGTTTTTTAAATTAGTATCATTTTAGTCTTGATTTAGTCCTCGCGCCAAACAGGGTCTAAGTTTCCGCCAAGTTCTCCTCTTATGGTGGACGGGCATTAGTGAAAGGTCGGTAGTGCGGGCATAGAAATTCTGTATTTGTGATATTTATTTTACATCCAATACAAATACTAATATTAGAATTGATAGTATTTCATATTTTACACGCTTTCTAATAGTAAAATAAATTTCTCTTTCATTAAATTTAAAAAATAAAATATTTTTTTTTTCAAATCAAAAAGAAAAAGCTCGAACCAAATGAGGCCTTACGTTCACTTTCTAGATTTTCCTTCACTTTAAAGAATGTAACACACAATTTAGATTCACTTCTTCCATTATTTTAAAATCTCTAAACATAAGCAAGAAACTAACGACAATAATTTTTAATTCTAATTTGACGAATAAGACTGCAAGTTCGATTCAACTAGGAATTGAACATAACATCAACTGAAATCAAACCCGATTTGAAATTAGAAATTTTCATTTCAAATTAAGTCCGACCTACTTGAAACTCCACTTAGACGCAAATTTTGGTTAGCACGGAAATAGAATATTATTACGTAAAGAAAGAAACTACAGTAATAGATGAATAGAAACAAAGGCATACTCTTTAAGGAAAAATCTCAAGGCTTGCCGCCCAATGAGTGAATGCCATGTTAGCACCAGGTAGGGCCACTACTGATGTGGCAGCCTCCTATTGGCCGGCTCAACAAAATAATTGTTCTCTTTTTAGAATGAATGGCTGATAATAGGAGACCATTGATCGATGAAGTTAGCTAAAGTAGTAGAAAAGCAAATAGAACAAGATATCTCACTACTTTCTATCCAATAAGATGTTGTGCTTGCCAACTTTGAGGGAATGGTAGACATGCTCACATGATCCTTGAGGATCTTCTTGCATCCATAAGCTAACATAAAGGAAATATTGATGATGATAAAAAGGAGAAACAAAGCAATGGACAAGCTTTTTTCGAGCAATATTTCATCTAGCTCATGATTAGGGGTGCGGATTTGGCTCAAAGATCGATAATCGCCCTATGTTCGAATCAATATTTTAATTCGAGCAGAGCTCGACATGGTCCCATCGGATCAACTTGGCTTGAGAATCATTTATTGTAACTGTTTATTATTTATACATAAGTACATATTAGTTGTAGTTAGGATGTTTTAAAACAGAGCTTAAATTAACTTGCAGTTGAAACATGCCAGCTCGAACTCGAATCAATTTAAGATGGCTCGAGGTTAAGCTGTGCATGGCTCGGCTTAAACTCGGATTGTTCGCACTCGTACTCATTATTATGTAGTTTTCGATAATTCTTGGTGATATTTGGGATGTTTTTAAAGAGTTTAGATTCTGATATCGAATAGGACATTTACATGCATGTTATTTAAAAATTTTAAATATAACATGCTCGTTTTAACATAGTTACTTTATAATTTTAATTTTGTGAAAAAAAGTACAGTGTAAATAATATTTAAAATTTTAGAGTAAATAAACATAAAGAATATGTGCTCAAACTCTAATATTAAAATATAACACGTTAAATATATATTTTTTACTTTGATTTTTTAGTTGGTAGAAAATTGTTCCATTTTTTGGTACTTCATATTTCATATACTTAGTTATTAATTTGTAGAAAGATTTCATATTTCAAATTAAGGAGAATATATAT
>KZ451918.1:1053924-1093196 GCA_002786265.1 Apostasia shenzhenica
AGGACAGGTACAGTAGGTAGTGAAATATATGAATTTGGTTAAAGATTGGAAAGGGCTCAGAATAAAACTGATATTTCTTATGGATTATTTAATACCTACATGCTACACGAATTTTAGTGTTTATTTATACACCTCTACCCATTCATTACCTTAAATAATTACGCTATGCACACTCACAAATATTAGCAAAATCTTACATACACACATTTGAGTGTAAAACTAACAAAATGAATTATTGAAAAAAAAAAATATTCTGTTAGATAAAATCTGAAAATTATATTTTACACTTAATGATATATATTTTCTCTCTTTCCTCAATACTACACTAAAGCGCTGATTTGTCCTAAAATCAATTCACGTCTGCGGATGTCTTCTTCCTTTGTCGCTACCTAAACATTAAAGGTTTTAGGATTTTCTTCCAAAAATATATTTAAATATCCTTAAAATAATATCATGAACGGCTCAGATATTTGTAATCTAAACTATTGTTAGGTTAGAAAAAATTATTGCATATCATCATTATAAAAAATAAACAAAAAATAAGTTAAAATGTGTGTACGTAGGAATTTTATAATGTTTTGAGTGTGCATAGCGTAATTAACTAAGAATGGATGGGTAAGACAGATCCTAAGGCATAAATAAAACTAAATGGTGTGAATGCCAATGAGGTAAATTATCCCTATTTTTATTCAAGAAACATGGATTTCTATATATATATATATAATATAATATAATTTGTTAAATGAAAGGAGCTCAAGAATAGAAAGTTATTTTTATGGGATAATTATCTACATGCCACATAATTTAGTTTTATTTATACCTTATCCATTCATTCTTAATTAATTACGCTATGCATACTCAAAACATTACAAAATCTTACATACACGCATTTGAGTTAAAACTTAATCAAAATCTATTTGCAAAAAAATATTCTGTTAGTAAATCATTAAAATTATATTTTTACACTTAATGATATATATTTTTCTCTTTCTCAATACTACACTAAAGCGCTGATTTGTCCTAAAATCAATTCACGTCGCGGATGTCTTCTTCCTTTGTCGCTACCTAAACATTAAGGTTTTAGGATTTTCACTCAAAATATATTTAAATATCCTTAAAATAATATGATGAACGGCTCAGATATTTTGTAATCTAACTATGGTTAGGTTATTGAAAAATTATGATTACTCATTATAATAGAAATAAGTTAAAATGTGTGTACGTAGAATTTTATAATGTTTTGAGTGTGCATAGCGTAATTAACTAAGAATGGATGGGTAAGACCGTAAGGCATAAATAAAACTAAATGGTGTGACATGCAGGTAATTATCCCTATTTTTATTTATAACAGGCACTTTCACTCACAATCGTACTTGGGGATTGTTTATTTGTAAAAAATAATTTTAATAAAATTAAGAATAAATTTAAATGAGAAAATATTTTTATTAAAAATTATAAATGATATAAAATAAGGTTAAATATTGTATTAGATGTACGAGGGATGTGATACAAATTATTATTTTGATATATACGAAGAATATGAAATAAAATTAATTTTTTATTTTCTTTAAATTATATTAATATTTAACATTAAATTTTATTGGTGTTGTGACGTTTAACTTCAAGTTTTTGGAAATCTATTTGGGTATGCTCCCTAGATTATACTACGATTCGATCTGAATCATAATTTCTAAAATTTTATGTAAAGTTTTCATACTTTTTAAGCTGTTATTTATTTCGAGAATCTGCTGGGACTCTACATTAGAGTCAATATATATACTTCTAACATTTTCACAAAATTTTTAGAATATTTTAGAATTTTTTGATATATTCTTGAATAACTGATAATATATATATATATATGTATGTTTTTAAATATTTTAATTTTTTTTAATAATTATAGAATATTTTAGAGGATGAAGAGGGAGGGAGGGAGAGGGAAGGAGAGAGAAGGTGCATTCTTAAGTCAAATTAACACACCTAAATTGCGTTTTGAGTTTTTTTTTTTCTGATATAACGCAATTTAGGTATGTTAATTTGACTTTTTAAGGTTATATTTGGCAGACGACTAAAGTAATATTAGTTTAAATAATAATAATAATAATTTTTTAATTATTTTACATGTATTTTAATATAAAAATATTATTTTATTACACATACTTAATAATTTTTAATAAAAATACTTTATTTTATATTTCAAATCAAAATGCTTGAATCAATTATTTTGATTTAGGATGTGAAATAAAGTTGATATTTTTATTGAATTATTGTTAGCACTCAACTGATGATGGCGGGTAATTGAGGGGAGTAGAAAAAAAATGACAATTTTGTTAAATTTTCTTTTAATTTTTTATTAACATATATTATTTTCGTCTAATAGAACTCGACAAGAAAAGTAGAAACCAACCTCAAAGGCTTGACAACATCATAGAGACAAACTGAGAGATCTAAATTGAGAATTTTAAAATATTGAGACTTATTTAAATACTTGTTCAATTTTAAAAATTCAAATGCAATTTATTCTAAAAATATATAGAATTTGAAATAAAATTGGCAATAGCATTAGACATAGCATGTAATATAAAATAAATTGATCAGCCTTTTAGATTAATAATCTTGTAAACTATGAAAAAAATTAAATTATTGTTATTGTTTTTAATGATTCAATTATTTTAAATTTTCACATGATTAAAATAGTAAATACGGACATCCCAATAGTGGTGAGGGGACTCATGGCAGGCATGACCTGATCTGCTACACTTAGTGCAACAATATTTTACGTGATAAAAAAAGTTTATCAACTGTGGCCTTCTATCGCCACGCAATATTTTACGCACTAATATTTTTTATGACAAGGCCTCGTTTGTCTAGGAGTTTAAAATTAATCTGGTTTAATTTTAACCAGACATATATCATCACACATAAAATTTAATATTAAAAATTTAATTTATTTCACATCCTACACATATTACTAAAATAATAACTAACTTATTTCACATCCCTCACATATTCCAATATAATAACTAACTTTATATCACATCCTTTACATATTCCAACATAATAACTAACTTTATTTCACATCATTTACAATTTTTAATAAAAAAATATCTTTGTCCAAATTTAATTTTAACCTTTTTTAAATTTAATTTTACAAATAAATACAACCAATTAATTACAATTCATATAATGAATAATATATATAGTTTGAAGGGCATATTTTTATTCAAATATATATATATATATATCAATTATAATTTAAATTTAGAGAAAAAATAATATGTAAAAAATATTTAAATTTTTTTATGTTATATAAATAATTATTTAATGTTTTTGCATGGGGCCAAACGAATATAAGCTCTTGACGTGGTCCTGTAAAATTTGTTCGACATAACTTTTAATTTTTGGCAATTATTATTTCTTCATTTAAATAAATTAACAGTCTGTGATTCAGCCACGTCAGCGCATTATTGATGAATTAATGTTTTATTTTTAATTCAGAACGTGTGCAAATCGTTACTTTAATTATTGATTTTAAATTCAGATTGATGTGACTCAAATAATTTTGTTGCAGTATATAATTCCAGCATGAAAATTATAATAATTTTAAGTTCATTTCATTTGATAAATAAAAAATGAAAACAATTATATAATATAATTTTCTGCGGCTGCGTTTTTATTCCTTTCGACAAAAACCAAATCAATTTTGATTTTAATTTTAATCCATCTTTAAAAATATTGATTTAATCATGATTCAATTTTAATAATCTAATTCAACAATACATATTAATCTTAATTCAACTCAATTAGTTTTTCGACAAATTTTTAGCGCTATAAATAAGCAAATAAATTTAAAATGATGTTACTTAAAGTTTTTATTAGATGGCATAATGATAATTTAAGCTACAAAATTATTTCCATAAATAAGTAAAAATATTTATTAAAATAATATGGACAAATATTTTGAAATATGAATCTTATAAAATAAAAATGCATTCAAATAGAGTTTTCATTATTGAAATTGTGTTGGAATATTATTTACATTAATAAAATTTATATTTAAATTGTATTTATATAATTTAAATTGTATAATGGAATTGAATATAATTTTATATCTAAATTAACAACCTACATTTAAAATTATAATCATAAATAATTTCTATCAAAAACAGCAGCAATAACAATCAAGCCTTAATCCCACTAGGTGTGGTCGGCTACATGAATCCTTTATTTTTATTGCGCTCCATCATTAACCAAATTCTTATCTAAATCTAAGTAACTAAGATCACTCATTATAGTTTCTTGCCATGTCTTCTTTGTACATGGGTAAAATCTAATAACTCAATTTTTCTAACTGGAGTTTCAATCGGCTTACGATTTAGATGTCCAACTATCTAAGCCGACTTTCTCTAAGTTTATCCTCAATTGGTGCAACACCAACTTTCTTTCGGATATACTCATTTCTCATTCTATTATTTCGTGTATATCCACACATTTACCTTAACATTCTTATTTCTGCAATATTTATTTTATTTATATATTTTCTCTTTGCAGGCCAGCATTCAACATCATATATCATCACTGGTCTTACTACAGTTTTATAAAATTTACCCTTGATTCTGGGTAGAATTTTTCTATCGCACAATACACCAGAAGAATTTCTCTATTTTACCTATTCTGCTTGAATCCTGTAAATAACATTATTATCTATTTCGCCATTATTTTGTATAATTAATCCAATGTATCTAAAGCGCTCACTCTTCTTGACAATTTGATCATTAATTGTCACATCTCCAATATAAGTATTTCTTTTTTAACTAAATGTGCACTCGATATATTCAATTTTTGATCTACTGAGATGAAAAAGTGTGGATAAATGTTTCAATTGACTTTATAGAAGGCTTACCTAAATCTTATGGTAAGGATACTATTTTTATAGTGGTAGACTGACTAAGTAAATACGCCCACTTTATGACACTAGCTCACCCCTACACGGCAACAACAGTGGCTCAAGCTTACTTAGACAATGTTTACAAACTCCATGGGATACCAGAAAAAATAGTAAGTGATAGAGACAAGATTTTCTTAAGCAGGTTTTGGCTGGAACTTTTAAAACTGCTTAAGGTGCAAGTGCAAATGTCAACAGCATATCACCCCCAAACTGATGACCAAACTGAAATTGTGAATAGGTGCTTGGAAACATAATTAAGGTGCATGACAGGTGAAAGGCCCAAGGAATGGCTGAAATGGTTACCTCTTAGTGAGTGGTGGTATAACACTAACTACCACTCCTCACTTAAATGCTCTCCTTATGAAGTACTTTACGGACAAAAGCCTCCTCTCCATGTTCCCTACTTAGCTGGTACAACCTTGGTAGATGCAGTGGACAGATCCCTACAACAACAACAACAACAACAACAACCAAGCCTTGATCCCACTAGGCGGGGTTGGCTATATGAATCCTTTATTTCCATTACGCCCTATCAGTTACCAAATTCTTATCTAAGTCTAAGTAACTAAGATCACTCCTTATAGTTTCTTGCCATGTCTTCTTTGGTCTCCCCCTTTCTCTTTGTACATGGGCAAAATTCAATAACTCAATTTTTCTAACTGGAGCTTTAATCGGCCTACGATTTAGATGTCCAAACCATCTAAGCCGACTTTATCTAAGTTTATCCTCAATTGGTGCAACACCAACTTTCTTTCGGATATACTCATTTCTCATTCTATTCTTTCATGTATATCCACACATCCACCTTAACATTCTCATTTCTGCAATATTTATTTCATCTGTATGTTTCCTCTTTGCAGGCCAGCATTCTACACCATATATCATCGCTGGTCTTACTACAGTTTTATAAAATTTATGCTTGACAGTTTTATAAAATTTATGCTTGATTTTGGATGAGATTTTTTTATCGCACAACACACCAGAAGCATTTCTCTATTTTACCCATCCTTCTTGAATCCTGCTAATAACGTCATTATCTATTTCGCCATCATTTTGTATTATTGATCCAATGTATCTAAAGCGCTCACTCTTCTTGACAATTTGATTATCAATTATCACATCTCCAATATAAGTATTTTTTTCTTGACTAAATGTGCACTCCATATATTCAGTTTTTGATCTAATGAGATGAAAACTTTTAGATTCTAGAGCATTCCTCCAAAGCTCTAGTTTTGCTTTAGCTTCCGTTTTAGTTTTTTCAATAAGGACAATATCATCTACGAAAGAGCATACAAGAAGGCACTTTATCTTGGATATGTCCAGTTATGGCTTCCATAATTAAAGCAAAAAGATATGAACTTAAAGCAAGGCTTGGTGTAATCCAACTGTAATAGAAAAATTCTTACTCAAATCTCCTTGTGTCTTTACACAGGTAACAACTCCTTCATATATGTCTTTAATAACTTGAATATAAGCAGTGCAAATCTTTTTCTTTTTTAAATCTTTTCAAAGTACTTCTCTTGAGATTTTATCATAAGCTTTTTTCAAATCAATAAAAACCAAATGTAGGTTTTCCTTTTTCTTCTTAAATTTTTTCATTAAGTTTCTTAATAAATGAATGACTTCTATAGTAGATCTACCTGGCATAAAACTAAACTGATTCTCTGATTCCTTAGTATTATGGTGTAACCTTTGTTCGATCATCTTCTCCCAAAGTTTTAAAATATGATTCATTAATTTAATTCCTCTATAATTAGCATAATTTTGTATATCGCTTTTATTCTTATAAATAGGTATTAATATACTCTTTTTCCATTCATTTGATATTTTTTTAGTATTCAAAATCATATTAAACAAATCTAGTGAGCCAAGAAACTCCTTCATCTCCTAAGCACTTTCAAATATCTATTGGGATGTTATCTGGTCCTACCGTTTTTTTATGCTTCATCTTCTTTAAAGCTTTCCAAACTTTAGCTTTACTAATACGTCGGATGTAAAAGTAATTTTTACTTTTTTTAGGGTGCTGAATTCTGTAAGATCAATTGAATTTTCACAACCTTCATTGAAAAGCTGTTGAAAGTAATTCATCTATCTATCTTTGATATCTTTTTTCATGAAAAGTATTTTTTTGATCTTCATCTTTAATACATTTTACTTAAATTAAATTTTTAGTTTTCTATCTCTTTACTTGGCAATCCTATATAATTATTTTTCTCTTTCTTTAGTGTCTAGTTTCTTATATAAATCCTCAAAAACTATATTTTTTGCATTATCTACTCTTTTTTAGATTCTCATCGAGTCACTTTATATTTCTCCCATTTAAGAGCTATAATATGATTTCTACCACTGAGATTAATTATATCCACAGATAAAGTTGCATTGAAATATAATGAAATATGATTAATTTTATATCAACTGTGATTAGTTTTTGATTTTATTTGTTAGTCGAATTTTCTAAATACTTTATCTAATATATGAATGTATTGTTCAATAAATTATACATTTTCAAATCTTAGAATTTTATATATATAATAGTAATTACTGAAAGGTCCTATAGTTTAATTATATTTTAATTCATAAATTTTAAAAAAATTTAATAAGTCAATGCAGTTTATCTAATATTATAAACAAGATCCTCTACAATTATCACTAATAGATTTCAGATTTTATCTTTCATATTTTTTCAATTCTCAAATGTATGTCATTATTTTATATTCTCTCTCATCATTTTTTTAGAGAGGAGAGATACTGTAGGAGTAAAATTAAAATTTAAATATAAAATAATAAAATATTTATTAGATGTTGATGGAAATTGTTAGGTCAGACTTTATATATAATTATTATAATTTTAAGAGATTTTTGCTGTTACAAAATTTTCAAAATAATATTTATAATTTTTTTGAAAATCATAAATTAAGATATGATTAATAATTAATTATGCAGGCTTTTTAGTAATTAAGACTATCTCTATATGTGTGTGACGTTCGTCGCCGAAGAGGGTGGGGAGTTATTGTCGGGTGATATCCTAAGAGAAAGAAATCACTGAGGAAAAGTGCGATTTTTGGTAGGCTTCTAGGCCAAATAATGAGTGGTAAGATGGATACATGAATGAATTGTCTCACATTAAAAAGAGAGAGATTCTGAGCTATATAAGTAAATAACGTGATTTTAAATGACAGATGCGTCTTTTGAGGCAGAACCGTGAGGCTAGTGATAAAAAACTCTGTAGTTAAGTTTACTTGCTGGAGTAGTAGTAATGGAATAGATGACCTCCTGGGGGGGCAAAACTGTCAGGTTAAAAATGCAAAACTCCCGTAGTTAAGCGTGCTTCAAGAAATACTCAAGTTATGTAATTTTTTTAAAATTAAAATTAATAATACTTTTATATTGGGATCACGGTATGCTACAATATATATATATAGAATTTGTTTTTGACCAAAAAAATGACTTCGGAGGATTGTTTCTTTATGTATGATTAAAAATTAGTATTTGTATTCTCTCATACACCACCACGTGCCATGCACGTGCCATCACTAGTAATAAACAGTCGCAGTTCTGTGAGACCAACGGCGTAGGCATGACGTTGGGGAGAGCGAACCGTAGTTGCGCTAGAGGTTGACCGTTGGTGTTCGGGTCCGAGCTTCTGGACGTCATTCTGCGTGGGGCCCGCATCCAACTATGGCTTTTAGACCGAACTGTGTTCGGCGTGCCGGGACCGATCTCAGATCTGACGTGAAGATGGTCAAGGTCTTAAGTGATTTCTTCCATTTTGCTTACTGTTTTTTTTTTTATTATACATTTTAAACATCATCTGTTATAATTGTAATGTATTTATTGACGTAGGATACAGAGGATCCCAAAAGATAAAGAGAAAAGAAAAAAGAGCCCCGAGAGACGGCGGCATGCAGAGAGCTAGGCCTCGTGATTAAAGCTTAAAAGAGAGTAATATGCATCCAGAATAGCACATCAGTGTTTAAGGTAGTTCGGGGAAGAAATCCCCTACAGAAATTTCACTATTAATCAAAGGAGTGGCCAGTATGAAAGGTGAGGAAGAGGAGAGAGAGAGAGCTCTTGTTAAAAAGGGGTGAGAAAAATTTTGCTCCTGCCTTTTTTTTTTCGGTCTGAAGTCTGTTCAAGGGTATTTGTAGGCAACGGATAATGCAGCTTCGTCTTGGTTTTTCGGAAGGGAAGGAAGTAAATAAACTCTGGACCCATATTGCTTGTCAGCCACTAGAGGAACCAGAGGCAGTAAAATGAGAGCTTGACTTTTTGATCTTTGGTATTGCTTCTAGGGATTCGTGAGGGCTGGAGCACGCGGGTCCTTGATTTGCTTGTCTGAAGAAAGTATCTTATACGGGAAACGGCGCGGTCAGGTCACGCCGACTACGACAGGGAATCCTCCCAAGGGTAGTAGACGATGCTTGGCCGAACCCTCGTGGCCGAGGTTTGGACCTACGAGAATAACAATATTTAAATAAGAAGTTAGTGCCACCTAGGAGCTACGTGTATGGCTGTGATGCAGCGCTGAAACCACGTGTTAAACAATATTTAAAATTAACAATCTAATTTATTATTAAAATTAAAAAAAATTTATATCTATCACTCAAAACTTTATTATTTCAAACGACACTCTCAAAATTCATTATTTTCAAGCAACACCTCTCGTTTTGAGGTGAATTTACAGGCAGCACCCCACTTTTGAAGTTACATTGAGGTGCTGCATGAAAATAATGAACTTTGGGAGTACCACTTGAAAATAATAAATATTTGAGAGCAATACGTGTAAATTCCCCTAAAAATTATTATAGCACACATTAAACAATCACATTTTCAAGGTTAATATCAGATGTAGTCAGATTAATTTTAGTAGATTCAAAATAATAATATTTTGAAAGATGCATTTATGTAAACATATAAATTTTAATTAAATAAAAATTAATTTTATTTAAAATATATGTAAAAATTAATTTTTTACTTTGAAATTTATATTGAATATAAAATAAAATTATTTTTAAAAATTTAAATTATTATTAATTTAATGTTTACATTTTGAGAGAATTACATACATACCCTTTAAATCATCTTGAATTACATATTAAACCCCTTATTTTTTAATTTTACAATTTAACCTCCTAAATCATCCAAAAATAACATATTTAGGTATTTCTCAAGATTTTCAAAGTATATTTTTTGCTGATTTATAATTATTTGGATGTTTATTACCAATAATATGTATATACAAATATTATAAATATATTTGTAAATATATGTATTCTACTAGTTTTCATTTTTGGATGATTTAGGGGGTTAAATTATAAAATTAAAAAATGAGGGGTTTAATATGTAATTCAAAATGATTTAAGAGGTATGTATATAAATGCTCCTAAAATTTTATATGTAATATGAGCTATAAGGAATCAAGGATAATTTAATTCATTTAAGTTAACTTGGAAAAATGATGATAAAAGGATATTTTGTATTAAGATTATTTTTAAAATTTAAATAAAATTAGACTTAGAATAAAGTTGTTGTTTATTATAATTTATTAACAATTTAAAATATCATTACTTTATTATTAAAATATGTATGATACAGTTTTAAATTTGATTCTGACTTAAATAAAATTAATCGGAGCTAATAAATAAGACGTAATATATATATATTTTGATTCTATACGTAATATACCTGATATCTGTTTAATTCATACGCATTGTTAATAATTTTTCCGAACTAAAATTGTCAAATTTAAAAAAAATAAAATAAAAATCAATTAATTTTTAACGGAGATCGATTCGCTCGGACTCGTCTCCAGCCTTCTAACCGCCGCCCATTGGCCATCACGTACGTCCTCCTACTCCAACAGTTGGCCACACAGAACCGACGGCCGTGATCGTCAGGTCCCGCGCGCACTGGATCCGGTCACCGGCTCCGTGGTCAATGTGCGGAACTTCCCCCGCCGCCTCGTCAGCATCGAACCCCGCCCTCTCTGTTTCAGCTACTAAAACCCCATCCCTCTACCCTTCTCGAGCTATAACGCGACGGTCGCTCAGCCATCTACTCGTTCCGTAGAGCTGGTTCGGGGAGAGAGAGAGAGAGAGAGATACAGATACATGGCTGTTGCGGCGAGCGCCGGAAAGACTCCGGTGCCATTTGTGGCCTCGCCGGAGATGCTGGCAAGGGACACGATCATCGCGTGGTACAGGGGCGAGTTCGCGGCCGCGAACGCCATCATTGACGCCCTGTGCTCGCATATCGTTCAGATCACCGGTGATCCAGCAGAGTACGAGGCCGTCTTCGCCGCGATCCACCGCCGGCGCCTGAACTGGATCCCCGTCCTTCACATGCAGCGATACTTCTCCATTGCTGATGTTGCAAGCGAACTCGGTCGCGTTGCTTCCGCTCGCAGGGGAGGTGCCGTCCAGGAAGCAGCCGCGGAGGCACCGTTTCTGAATGCAGATGGTATCGATTGTCCCGATCTCACGATTAAGGAAGACATCAAGGCCTCCTCGGATTCCTCCGCCGATTCCTCAAATCGCGAGATCGGTGAGGATGGCAAATCTTGCGAAGGTCAGTTCCCTTTCTTTCTATTCCTCTGATTCCTCTATCGTTTCTCCAATTTGAATTTATGGATCATTAATTCCCGTTCCGAGCTCTCATATAAATTTGGTTCTTAATTGACATTTTTGGAGGTCTTGATCTGAAATCGTACGTAATGTTTGAAATTCCGCGCAACCCGATGCGACCTAACTCTCCGCCTTTCTCATCTTCCTCTCTCTCTCCTCGATGATATTGGTCGCTGCCTGCCCTGCACTCCCTTGCTGCAATTCTGGCAGTGAAGGCCTGAAGCAGAAGCCAGAACTGTCGTCCAATTTTAGGTGCGGAAAAAAGCTGTGATGATTAACGTGGCGGCCTCGATCTATAGTATTAGCCACGTGATTACAATCAAAACATGCATTCAGACCGTTCGAAAATGATCGGACGGACGTTAGGCTGCCTTTGTCCCCCACCCCTCCCCACCTTGAAGGTTATTCTTCCTTTAATTAATCTTTTTTTTAAAACTGATTACTAGGGAAGCAAAAGGAAATAAAATTTTTAGTCCTTTTTATTATTTTTTTTAAAAATAATTGTTATATAGAGGTTACGATGATTATCTGTGTTTAATCTGTGTTAAGTGCAAGAATTTAAATTCGAACGAATTTAGGTTTTCAAATTATTTTATAATCTAATAAGTGCTCGTAACTTTGCTGTATGAAAGCGCCTGTGGGGTAATAATTGGGGTTGGGGTATATTCATCTGGGTTCTGTTTTTCCGTGCTCAAATTGAAAACTTTCGTTTGGGAGTTTCCAGAAAGAGGCGGAAATGGTTGTGCCTGATCGACACGTGTCCAGACTCCGGGCAAGGAAAGTTCCTTCTAGCCTCCGACCTTCGTGACTGGGATGTGCTGCTAAATACTTAAATGCGGAGGCTTCGCTAACGTGTACCGTCTGATCGTAATCATAGGGGCAGGAAGGTGGTCCAAATTTCTCCTCTACAGGCTCTGCCTGCTTGTGACTCTTGATGCGACATGAGCGTATCAAAGTGGGTATAGGCGCCGTCGGTAACCAGCGGGCTCACATGGTCTGTGCTGTGAGCATGCGATCCCAAATTGAAAAGCCCGCTACGGTAAAATTTTAACCTGTTTTACGGTTAGGGCAAGAGTTAGACGATTCGATGTAGTTGTTGAATTCTAAAAATTAATAAATTTGAAAACATCTGGGCTGTTAATTGGCTTACTTTCACCGAACAATAACCTTAGACATGGCGAAGTAGCTATTATGGTTCCTTGTTTGATGTATCAAGATTGAAGCGCTCAAACGCTTGGGCTGATGTGTGATGATGATTTTGGGGTTTGTAGGATACGAGGAAGAGCAAACATTCACTGAGGATGTTCAAATATGCATGGATCATGGGGAGTGTGCCACGCGTCCTGAAAAGATCAAGGTCTCCAAAGGTTTTGTTGCCAAGGAGATGGTGAAAGGGCATACGGCGAGTTCCTCTCTACATGATCCGGCACCATTTCTATATTGAGAACCAATAGGAGATGCAGTAGGAAATAGTAGTTAGTTGCTCTGTCTGTCTTCATTCTCAAAGTGGAAATGTTTTTTGCTCATTGTGATCTTTGCGTTGCTTGCGCAGGTTAATGTAGTGAAAGGGCTGAAGCTTTATGAAGACATCTTCAATAACTGGGAACTGCTTAAGCTGACTGACTACATAGATGAACTACGACTTGCTGGTCGAAGGGGAGAACTCTCAGGTCTGTCTTCCAATTTCTACTTGTCTTGGAAGTTTATGAATCAATCGTAGAATCTCTTCTTTAACCCATTTTGCACGCGTTCTGGTTCATTATGTTTTGTAGTTGTTCATTTTGTTTGCTTGCATCTGAAATTAAGTATACTTTTGGTTGCATGTTTTGACTTGGTATTTATATGGCGGTGAAGAACCTATTCCTTGTCTTCACTTAATTTTTTAGCATCCATTTTTTTTTTAAATCGGCCATAGCCTAATTGACTCAAAAAGAGAAAGCAAATTAAGTACAACCTTTCTCTAGATCCTCAGCAAGGATATAGCAAAAGTCATGGGGAGGGAAATTCTCCTCTCCCTCTCTACATCCTGGTTTATCGAGTAAGAAGCAACAAAATTCGCTACCCTGTTGGCAGTTTGATATACATGTGTGATTCTGTAAGCATTGAAGGTGCTCCAAACATTAAAAATATCAGACAAATCTTGTTTAGCATCCTTTTTAAGAATGGTAGCTATGCCTAAAAAGCTTATATTTTGGAAGGAGAAATATAACGTGGCGAAGGTGTTGCTTGTTATTCATTCATGCATGCATGTATGGATCAAATTAGAACTGTTGATGAGCATTTTGCAGTTTTTGCTTTACAATGTCATCTTCAGTGGCATAGACATTTTTCTTGCTCTTCAATATTAATTATTGTTGGTGACTTTGTAATAATCACTTATTACTCGTATAATATTGTAAGTAATGACTTGATAACACGTTTGTAGTCCTTGTGATAATCACACCAAGTGTTTTGTTATTACTAAAACCAACATAGTATTAACAACATACATGCCAGTTAAATAAACAAGTAATGATGTGCTAAACAATGACTTTGCTTTTACGTATTTACCCAAAAGTCCAAAAACCGAAAAAAGACACCCTTGTTTTAAAACCACTCAAATCATCCTATATTCTTGCCATTCACCAAGGCAAGCAACATTGGAATCCATGCTGAAATCTTCCCATGTTCTTACCTCCAAAACTCTTTTCTTTCATCTGCAGCCCATGGCTAACCTAGCAAACAGAAATTAATTTTATTGAGAGTAAGCGTATCTCTTTGCTCACTAGTAAGTTATTTATGTCTACACTTCAGGTGCAACATTTATTTTCTTCAACAAACAGTTGAAGGGAAATAAGAGAGAGATTGTTCAACTTGGGGTTCCATTGTTTCAGACAACCAAAGAGGAGGCAGCAAGTAATTTCTTAATTTTAACTATAATTAGCTCTTAGTCTTACTAATTCTTTTCTTTTTTGCTGTACTCTTCTTCCATCCATGACTTACTTCTTAAGGTCAAACTTAATAATCTCACTCAAGTAGCTGGTGATCCTTTACAGTCTTACAGATACTTTGTACCTGTTACTGAAGATCATCTAAAGACCATTGCATATGCATCAGCTTACTTGGTCCAGCTATAGTTCTATTTTGGAGTTTACAATGCTATGTATTTTATGTTCCTTCGACTAACTAATGTTATTTACAGGTTGCAATGTTTTTGTATTCAAAATGTATATCAATCTTCTTACTAACTTTGCTTATTTATTTCTGATGAAATACTGTTTACATATATCTTGGAATGTTTTGAAGGCAATATTGAACCGATTCCCCAGATTCTTCTTTCTGTCATTAACCATATGATTCAGTGGCGCTTAATTCCCGAAAGTAAAAAACCCAACAGTTGTATTGTCAATTTCTTTGATGAGGTACCTATTCCAATCCTTGTTTTAAAAATATAGATCTTAATCTGAGGGCTGATTCCAAGCAAACATGACATCTTGTTCTGCAGGATGAATATTCACAGCCTTACTTCAAACCGCCACATCTTGAAAATCCCATTGCCACTCTTTTCCTCATGGAAACTACAATGGCGTTTGGCCGGGCACTGTCTGCTGATCCAAATGGAGATTACAGGGGCTCTCTTACATTCCAACTCTCTAAAGGGTATGTAGATCAGTAAATCATATGCGAGCAAATCAGTCCCAAACAGAAATTATAAATTTTAATTCCAGTCTGACTATATCATATATCTATGCACTTATATTTGTGTGTACAAAGGCTTAGAACTCACATTCTCTCAAAAAAGGTTACTCACAAATCAGATTACATATATAATATACCTATTTACACACACATATATATATATATATATGTGCATATATAAGCATGCATCAATTTTTTTTTTTTTTTTTTAAAGGGGCATTGAATTTGAAACAACCTAAATCGGGGAAAGTTTTCTGATCAAATATTGTACCAGTTTTGACTTTTATTGCATTATTACCAACCTTAAATTTTACTGAAATATGGCTTGCCACTTGCCAGTCTACCATAGGATAAAGGAGGCTTTTATCATAACTTACATCCCCCCTTCAATCTCCTTCAGATCACTGCTGGTAATGCGAGGAAACAGCGCAGACATGGCAAGGCATGTTATCTGCTCATCTCCAAACAAAAGGGTGAGCATTACCTTCTTGAAGGTTCGCCCTTCTGCAGGCCAATTAATGGAACAATCTTCATCCCCCTCTTCCGGGCAATCAAAAGCCATTACTCTTTGGCAGCCCCCACCTCTAACTAAAGTGTCTACTGCTGGTGCCATTGCCTATGCTGATCCCCATGCCATGGTTCCTACATGGGGCCTCTCTTTTAGAGCTCCCGTGTTCATGTTGTCTCCGCCAAGATCCGTGTTCATGGGTCAGGGGAGAAGAGCTGGACGTGAAGGCACTGGAGTTTTCTTGCCCTGGAACGTAGGCCCGAAGAGGTACACCAAGCATCTTCCTCCTCGCATCCAGAAGAGGCAGCTGCCATCACTGCCTCCTCCTCTAGAAGCACAGTTGATCTAAGCTTTTCATCTTTATGATCTTTAACTTGGGTTTGGACCAAGTTGGAAGCAGAATTTCGTAAAAAGAGAGAAAAAAAGTGCTATAGAGATGATCAGTATGGTGATAAAGGCTTGTTTTACTAGTCTTTCTGGTTACCACTTGTAGCTATACAGCATTTCGCAGTAGTTTTCATTATTTAAGATGTTGGTGGTTCATCTCGAGATTTGTCAATGCTGGGATCTCAAATCGGGTTCTGTGGCTGGAGACCTGAATTGAGATCTGAACTGTAAGGACCCAATCTTTGTATTATGTTTGCGGAAGTTTATTTAAAGCAGTTGTCGATCTTTTCGTGTATAACGCCAAAATAACTTTCTGGTTGATCATGAGTTATAGGTGATAAGCTGAAAACTGAACCAGTTTTGACGATGAAGATTTTTTGAATTTGGTTTTTGCGTTGGCCTCTGAATATTATGACTGATACCTAAAGCCTACTTCATGATAACTGCAACCTGACGTTGCTTATAGCCAGCCTGATAAACTGAAGGTTGGAAGCTTTCAAGCATCCATTCGCCATCAGAAAATTCATGTTGAAAATTTCGTAAGTTTTTCTACTTCCATTTCATTTGTTTTCGACAATTTTGGTCTGTGCAGCGGAGAAAATCAAGGAGTTCCTTAGAAGTACTCAATTTTCAATATCCTGCATGATTATTCCTAACTGATAGCCATATTAGCTGAGAAATGTGTGAGCTCGAAATAACCGCTTATTAACTCAAAAACTTAAACTTTTGAAGATCATTACTTGTGTATGAATACAGTAAGTTATTGAATATTCAGTGTAAAAGAACACTTCATGTGTATTCCCAAATATTCATTTCTGTTAGATTAATACAACATGACAGTGTGGTAAATTAGTCAAATTGTTTGGTTAAACAAAGGACATTTTTTTAACAGTTACACAAGGTTCATAATCAAGAATAAATTAAGTTTGGGCAAATTAAATTGATGAAGAAGAAACAGATAATAATGGGAATTAGATTTATTTGTGCTTTAATCTCTCTTTTTTCTCAAAATCCATTTTATTCCTCTTCTTAATAGTAATTTTCTTTGTAATTTCACACTTACTTTTCTTTTGCAGAGAACTAAGTATTTGGCTATGCCTTTTAACATATGATTCTTATTGGATTTTCTCCCAAGTATTCTGCTGTCCACTCATACCTTCAAATATGACACTTACTGTGACATATCGTGATCCAAATATAGCGGTATTATCCACTTTGATTTTAAAAAATTTTTCTTGACTTAGTACTTCCCAAAAGGTTACTCATCTCAGCACTATTTCAGCTTAATTACAGAATTTCTTATGATTAGTCTCATGATTTTTTTTCTAAAAGTGTTTCTACTATTTGAAATTATATTATTTACTTATATTGCTCAAAATACTTCATCCTTTTCAAATATGAGATAATTCATTTATATGTCCCTCTACCTAGAAACCTGCTAGGAGTCGCTCTTTATTCGGGTGAATAGACGTCACCCTGATGATTACTCCTTGCTCTTTTTGGTCCTGGGTCGTCACACTTACACCTAAATTGCAACCTTTCAACTTTAGATGTAATATATAATTAACCTCCGATAAATATACAGCAATTCAGATTAAGAAAATCTGATTTATAAGTTTACTGAAATTTTAGACAACTAGGTCAACAGTTGAGTTTGCCCACAGCATAATTCTCTCTCTCTCTCTCTCTGTGTCCCTCTCTCCTCCCTTTTAGCTCCACACCCAGAAAAAGGAAGAGAACTTTCCTCAAAGCAATGGAAGCTACTCTCCCTTTGAAAGATATCTCAGAATTATTCAAGCTTTTAGGCTCTTCTTCCCTCCACTCTTTCTTTCTGTATGGTGAATAACTTTGGCCAATATGGGAAAGGGATTCCTTGAGCCATGTGAGATTGTGAATTGGTGATGCACTTTCTCTTTCTAAAAGATGGTGGTGCTTTGCTTAATCAACAAGTTGGCAATTATTAATTTGTATCATATGCTTGTATCATATACTTTCGCGTTGTGTTCTTCTGAGTTTTCTATGTCTCTCTTTAGATTCCAAATTTGCGGTCTTATGCATACGCTCACATCTTTTGAACACTGTAAAATTACTCATATGTTATAGTTGTTACTAAAGATGATCGACTCAAGGCCTAAATTTTATTAGCCTGACTGTCTATAACTGCAACTTTAGCGGCTAAACTTAGCTGAAGAGGTCTACTCTTGAGTAGCTCATGATTCTTACCATGAATTTTTTGATTGAAAATTATCATTGAAGATTAGTAGCTCATGATTCATGCCTCCAAAAACAAATAAATGCTATAATCTCTAAGGCCCGTTTGTTTTGAAGTTAAAAATTAACTTAGTTTAATTTTAACTTGACATATCACATCACACATAAAATTTAATATTATTTCACATTTTAAACACATTACTAAAATAATAATTAACTTATATCATATTCTTCACATATCCAAACATAATAACTAATTTTATATCACATTTCTCACATGTTCCAACATAATAACTAATTTTAATTTACATTTTTCACAACTTTTAATAAAAAAAATCCCTATTCAAATTTAATTTTAATTTTAGTAAATTTAATTTTATAAACAAACAGACCCTAAGTCCTAAAAGGAAAATAATGATTTCTTTACTAATTTTAGCGAGGGATTTGGACATTATTTAGGAATGATATATATGATTTGAATTGTAATGTTAATGTTTTAAATTTCAAGTTTAAATATAATATTTAGAAATTGACATGCTAATTTATGTTATGAATGATTTTTATAATTTAATTTATCTTAAAATAAGATTTAAAATTTGTTAAATTGAGTTGAATTTAATATAAATAAAATTAAATTTAAGTGTAAGAATTTTAGATTTATTTATAAAAAAGTAAAAGCAAAGGAACCAAAATGTAAATTATCCATTAAATTGGATGGATAAGAGAAGAGCCTCTGTTTCTTCCCTGGCAAGCTTTCTTACTCTCTGCCCTCTGTGAAGATGGTGAAAAAAATTAGTATTTGATTTATAAATAATATTATTTTATTTGCTAAATATGAGACGTAATTCAAATTAACAATATAGAAGCAAATTGTTAAAAAAATTAAGAGCTTATGAATAAATTTATAGCAAAATTATAGCATTGATTCAATGAATATTATATTTGTGTAAAGAAAATTATAAGAATGAGGACAATATATATATATGGCTAAAGTGTTATTAGAGAATAAATAAAATATGATCATTTTATCAAAGAGATATACAATAAATTTATATATGAGAATATTATTTATAATTAAATATTAAGTACAAATAAACAACTAGAGTTATAAGTAACATGAAAGCTAAAATTAATTAAAAAAGAATGAATTTAAATTTTGTTATTTTTAACATGTACTTGTGAAAATAGGTTGTAAGACAGCTAAAAAGATAGGTAAATCTACTTTAATATATTTATAAATTAACTTATTAAAAATAAAATATTATATTTTGAGTTATATATTATTTGCTCTTTGGCTATAATTTGTTCCTCATGGCCAGGAGATTTTGTTATTATTTTATTTTATTATTACATAAGATCGTTGATTGTGATAGATTAATTATACTACTTTTGAGTGATATTAATCGATATTAAATTTTGTAAGCATATGATAATGATACAATGAGATTGAAATATTTAATGTGAAAGAAAGTGAATTTATTTCTCTTCGAAATCATGGCCTTTTAAAGTTCAAGCTCGATGATGATATTGATATAACGACATTCAGTAGTAATTTTTTATTACTCAGGGTGATAACGATCACTAAAAGTGACTGTGTGAGTCGCCTATTGTGAGCAGGTACCTATGGATTTGGATCAGTGGTAACCTATGAAGGGTAATTTGGTTTACATAATAGCCTAGTAGTGATTGTGTGTGGGTCATTATAGATATGATGGTGTTGCTATGATTGACTGAGAAATATAACCCAAAATATGATAAAAAAATTCAAATAAAATTTTAATAAATTTTTAATATGATTTTGATATGTGCAACTATTTTACTAGATATGTTATATTAGATTCATCAATTAAGTTAACTAATTGCTTTTGTTTTACAAATATAGATCAAACACAAAGGCGTGGTTCACATGTTACAGTAAATTTGTGAAACTAGAGTGTTATTTTTTTTGCTGTATATTTTTATAATGTTTCTCTACCTAGTAAAATTAAGACTTAGTTATTATTGTTGTATATATTTATGATGTTTAAATAATATTATTGTAGTGTGTCTGATATTATGAGGTATATAGTTGATTGTTAAATTTTATGTGAATATTTCTCATTATTATTGGTGATAAAATGTTAATATTTCTAATATGTATACGTGATTTTGTACATGTACATTTTATTGTGAATATGAAAAGTGTGATTTTGATAATTTATAAGGTATTATAATTTTTACTAATTCTGTTGCTACCTAATTAAGCGTAATCCGAGCACAGATGGATCATCAATAATGATATTTCTGTAACAATTATCATATTTATGATGCAAAGTACAATTATTTTATTAAATAATTTTTATAAAAATGATGTACTATTCAGTAAAGTTATAACAGGTGGACATGCTCAAACAGGTTTGCCGCTACTGTAAGGCAAGAAAGACCTGCTCGAGATTCCTCAGCAATGATGAAGGTAGGGGTGAGAGTTTGGCTCGAAGATCGATAGTCGTCTCGGCTCGAATTACTGAGCCGAGCCATGAGCCAAGGTTGGATCGGATCAAATTGGCTCGATCTCTATTTTTTTTAAATATTAATAATATATTCAATCATTTATTGTAATTATTCATTACTTTTACAAAAGTATAACTTAATTGTGGTTAGGATATCTGTTAGTTAATTTAGTAGGTATAATTAATCTAATTTAAAATTCTAACAAAGTCACTTTTTTAGGAAAAACTTTCACTCCATGAAGAGTTTGAGTTGGCTCGATCAAGGCTCGAGTCAGCTCAAAGTTGAAACGAGCTAGCTCGAAGTTGAAACGAACCAACTCAAAGTCGAATCGAATTGATACGAGCTGAGTTTGAGCCGCGCCTAGCTCGGCTCGTTCTCACCCCTAGATGAAGGGGAGCAAGGTAAGCCCATTGAGCGTCAAGCTCTTCAAGATGAGCTCTTCCTCATGAGGTTGTAGGTGGAGGCTGTTTTGTTAGATGAAATCTCAATATTTGCTGTAACATCCGTGATCCCATTGTAGATGTATTGTCCGCTTTGACTTTAGAAAAATTATATGACTTGAGTGCTTCCCAGAAGGTCACCTATCCCATTGCTATTCCAGCTCAAGCACGCTTAACTATGAAATTTTCCATCATTAGTCTCACGATTTTGCTCTAAAAGACGCCTCTACAATTTGAGATCACGTTATCTATTTATACAGCTCAGTATCTCCCTCACTTTTTTGATGTGGGATGATTCATTCTTGTGCCCCTCTCACTACTCATTATTCGGCTTAGAAACCTATCAGGAGCCGCACTTTGCCTCAGTGATTCCTTTCTCTTAAGACATCACTCGGCAATCACTCCCTGCTCTCTTCAACCATGGGCATCACAGGCCCACCAGCTTCCGCCTGGTTAAAAACATGCCTTCCATCTAGTGCATGAAATGATACTGAAATGTTTTTGTTTAAAATAAAACTATTAGTCCAATTTTTCACACTTATGTCGCTTTGTTGATGGATGAGTCAGCACAAAGCATCAACACAATTGTGATTTTCTATTGACCCGAAGGTCTGGATAAAATGGTTACCCTTGTATATTAAGGACAACTTTAAATCCATCAAACTACACAATGCATACGACTTGAAAGAAAAACAAATGACTAACCTCAATCACTACTAAAACAAAAGCAAAGAGTATAAGAATGAAGTTAGCATCAACATCTTGGATGAACTGACTAGCAAACATAATCACAGAACCTCCTCAATCTTCCCGGTCCAGCATCAATTGGGTTTAAAACAGGAAAAACTTCAACACCCACAACCCACATGCATTGTCACATACACATAATATGCATTAAAAACATTTTAATATTGTGATTCTATAGGATCTAAGGAGTCGTATTATTGGAATTATAAACAGTTTACGAGTATAAGTCGAACATATTGCCTATATACAAATATCTGACAACGAAACAGCAAATTTCAGCATTAATCTTACAGGTATATTGCACGAAAAAGAGGGTCTTCCACACCTGCCCAGTTGTTCTTGCTCCATGCAGGAGCCTCATCATTGCCCGAGAATTCCCACCTTGCAATCAGGCCATCCCAAGAAGAGCTGACAAGCATAGGGTAGTAAGGGTGCCAACTGCAGTCCCTTACTGTCAGCTGGTGGCAATCAAGTCTGGCGACTTGGGCTCCGGTTACCTGAAAATTTGGGAAAGTAGATCAGGCTGATTATGTTCTACCATCACAGAGAAAATATTAGCCAGAATATTACAGTATTAGCAAGAAATTTATGAAATGAGAGTTTGGCCTAAAAGTGTAACAATAGAAATATATTTTGGATTACAAACCATATACAATGTTTCTATAACCAAGTCAAAAGGCTAAATTTCATATAGACATTTCGGTGGAGTTTCACTTTAAGAAAGTTGAAGAAACAAGCTAAAGGCTAGGCAATTAAGACTAGATAATGAATGAGCAGCAAAATCATTGTTTGTAGATTTATGCCAGAATGACAAAGATCGACGTTTCTGACCAGGCAAACATCTATGAAATGAATTGTAAAACAAAGAATTCACAAAACTAATTCCAAATTGTTAATTCTGTAATAGAGTAAGAATCTGCAGCCATTTTGGATTTCATTTCATCACTCGAACTTCCAATATTTAAGTAGAATCATAGTATAAATCATAACCAGGTAGGCGAGAGAGCAGAAACACCAAGGAATGGAAGGGTATGACAAGGACCAGGACGGTAGGGAGTAGCAAAGAACATACCACATCATATATATAAACAGAGTTGTCATGAGATCCTGTGTAGATGTATCTCTGGCCAGTGCTGCAGAAGAACATTGAAATAAAAATAAGGAACACTCTCAATGAATATGTTAATGTATTTGGATTCATCAGTTAACAGGGGAACCAACTTCGAATAAAAGCTTTTCCTGGCAATATATTAGTGCATGTTTTCAGATATAAAGGGTTACCTGTGTGGTGGGGAGAAATAGCAGCGAATCAGAGTGCGCAAAACCGAATGACCTTGGTAAGTTGCCAATGACTGATCATATGGATGACGCAATTGTTTTGCATGAGATGGATACTCCATCCATCTATAGTCCCAGTCAGATATTATCGGTCTTGGACTACATTAACACAATATAGTAATGAAGTCGGTATTCAAGCATATAAATGTGGCATGCTCTAACTTTACAATCAAAAGCACTTAAATAGAAATACACAAAACATGAGCTTTCAAAAACAGGTAATGAATAATATATCATTCAGGTCCCTGAGATTAGGGAATAATGTCACCCAGGTCCATGACTTTGAAAATCATTCATTTGAGTCCCAAAGTCTCGAAAACAATTCAATTGGGTCCCTAAGATCAACATAAATATTTCACTTAGGTCTTTTTTAATGAATTCTATTAGCATTCCAATAATAAGTAATAGAAACATGGTTTTTTAACTAATGAATAACATATATGTCAAGCATTTGACATTTTTCTACCGGGGATAGCGAATGAAGAAAGAGAGTGACAGAGATAGGGTTAAAAAGCAATTTTAAGCTTATTATGTCAACTTTTTAATAGAAAGACTAAGAATGATATATTTAATAAACTCGGGGACCCAAATGAAATTTTCAAAATTGTGGACCTGCATGATTTTATCCCCGAACTTAAGAGACCCGAATGATATTTACCCTAGAAAAACCCTACATTGTTCATGGAAATATGAAGGTACATAGTAAAATTTCTATTGAAGACGAGCCAAATATAAAGAAAGACCAATTCAATTGCACAGGCCATTTTTATATTACACATGCTAAAGAAACAAACAGATACATGACAAATTGCAAGTATCTATGCCATCTTTCAAGCTTGTGTGTGTGCACAGACAACACCATGGTTCCATATTTAACCATATTAATGCTAACATCATTTGGTTGGGGATAAAAAAGTCATCAAACTCCTCTAAAATTCTTCCATTAATATTTTATATTTATTTTACATCATATACAAATTTAAATATTAAAAATCAACTTTTTTTTTACATTCAACACAAATCTCAATGTTAATTTTTTTTTTTTTTTTACATTTTACAAATGCTTTAATAAAAAATCAACTTTATTACACATCCAACATAATGCCTAATAATAAAATAACTTTATTCACATCATAATATTAAAATATTTTTTTCCTCACTATCTCAAAAAAACTTAAAACTTCCAAAAACATACTCCAACTAAACATGACATATTACCATGATGCATTACTTTTGAAATCTGAAAGGTATTATCAGGATGAATTTAAACCAGCTAGATTCTACATGGTGATTGAGGCCAGGATATTGACCAAACTATGTGATATCACAGAGAATAGCAACGCCAAGTGATCAATGTCAGGATAGGTGATGAAGGAACAAGTGGCTACGAGATTGAAATTGAAATAACGTGACGAGTGAATTAAAATTAAAGAACGGTGTTTTGGTTCTTCCCAAGATTTTAAATCTTTTACGTACAAAGCAGCAGCTAGCATAGCATTATTAGAGAAACACGCGGTGAAAATCACAATTTATAATGAACAAGTTAAGGTTTTATATTAAATGCTACAATATAAAAATATGCAAATATGGATATAAGCTTTGTTGTTTGTGGTATCCTGATTACCATTTAAAATTCATCATTATGAAGTAGAAGTTACACATACCATTTAACACCGCAAGACATCTTTCTGATGTCCCAGAGTTTGATCATCTGATCTTTACCATTAGAAATAAAATAACGCCCATCCCCTCGACTGTCAATAAAAGTAATACCTTCCAAATGTCCAGTCAATACTCCTGCTGCTAGTCCTTGTGTGATTAGACAACGTCTATCCCAAACCTGAAAGCTATGCACTTATTTTCATATTCAAGGAGAAAACAAAGAATTTGAAGAATGTTGATTGTTGAATCAATTACATAATTGGAATTGAGATCCAGATTTATTATTATATGATCATAATGCGTTGCTTAAATTGACAAATGAAAAGTTGTAATTTAATCAAATAGATGTAATTAAACTTTATGAATTACCATAAAACTAGTTCCAAACATAATAGAATTCACAAAAGTTGTTTTGATACAAGAAAGACTAGCATAATCAAATGAAATAGAGTAAAGAGAAACTAGGCATAAGAACAAATATGCTGAGTAAAACAGCCAAAAATTACAATACACAGTGCACACTAGGCTTAATTATCGGAAAGACTAGCACTTGGGCTACGACAAATTTTGGACGAGCCACATCCAGCAGGCTCAACCCTAAGTAAGGCCTTGGTGTATCAGTAGTTCTTTCACAGGCATATCTTAGATGCACTTTGTTTTACACCAAAAAGTTGAAAGGAAGTCAAAGTACAACTATCTGTGAATATGCAAAATTACAAGTATCTGCATATTATATCCACACATATAACTGGCGGAAAATGATTTCCTTGCCTTCCACCAAAGTTGAATCGTGAGCTGAAGCAAATTCAATGAAGCCAAAATTGGTATAATTAAGAAGCGGCATATATATATTTCAAGTTTCCATATTATACTCACCTTATATATTATAAAGGGTTAATAGCAATTAGATCCCTCTAATTTAAACCTATGTGCAACTAGATCCCTATAGTCTTAATCAAACTGGACCTATAGTTTGAGTTAATGTGCAAATAGATTCTTCGATGTTAATTAAAGTACCTAATAAAGACTATTTTCTCTAATTAATAGATTAATTTAAACATTATTTTTATCTAAAATATTTGTCTTTAAATTAATTAAATTAGTCCAATAGTTAGAAAAAAATCATCTATTAAGTCTTTTTATTAATGTCAAAAAATCTGTTTGCATATTATCTTATACTAAAGGACCTACTTGAATAATTTAGAAACTAGAAGAACCTAAGTGCACATGGGCTGAAACTAGAGGACCTAAATGCTTTTTACCCTATTATAAATAGGAAGTTCCTTTCATTGTTGAATGAATTCCAAAAAAATTCTACTAGTACAATTCCTCTCAACTTAGTATAAGAGCAAGTTTTCATTCATATCGATGTTGGTGCCATTGCCATTGCATTTTATTGCTGCATGCGGAGGCGACAGCTAGCAATCCTCGCTCCTTTCTTTCATCTAACCCATGTTGTTGATACTCATACGAAGGTGGAAGCGAAATAGCTATTTAACATATATCTCCTCTAACTCCTTAGACACTTTATAAATCCATTTCTTCTACACACTTAATATTAGAAAATGCACCTAAATCTGCCTAGCTGGAGTCATGTCGACATATGATTGTAAGAGATAGATGTAGTGCTTAGGTTGATTTTCTCAGTTGGATGCTAAATATGTGGAAGTTGCTTGAAGTCATCTCACTATTGTCGCTCCCGGTTAAAAATGGACCGGTGTGCGCATAGAGTGAGTGCTAAAACATGCTGGTGGATCGAGTAAATAAAACTTGATACCGACTGAACGCCTCTCCTACATGTCCTTGTGCATCTCTTGTGGCCCCTCTACTCATACACACACCTTTTGCATGCAATTTTACATATTACACCACTAATTAAAACTCTTTGCAACCCTACATATGCCTTTGCTCCTAAGTGATTTTTACATGGGGTTCCTTTGGCCAGCATATTTTCTGGCTTTTCTAAATAATGAAGAAGCTACATTTGATAGACATCAATGTTGCAGCTTGAGGGGAGTATTAAAAGATATTATGTAAATCCCAAGAATCTTCCTCAAGTTAATTGGAATAAATTCTCTATTATTTTATTTTGTTTTCAAGTTTACTAGTTTCCTTGTTTTCTTTATATTCTTATTTTAAGTATCCGTATTGTATGCACCTCTCATATGATAAATAATAGGTTCCTTTTACTACTAAATGTATTCCAAGCAATTCTATTAGTGCAAATCCTCTCAATTATCTTCATTTTTGTTTGGCTGGAAATATCCTTCTCCAATCTTTCCAGCTAAACATTAAATTTCATGCCAAACATATGCTAGCTAAAATATTCCAATTATATGTCAACATCAGCCAGCCCCTTCACCATCCTACCACTTGATCATGAAGGCACAAGATGTGTAATATATAACTTCCTGCGAGTAATGTACAACTACAAATCCCTAGTTAATGACAAACAGGGTAGATGTAGATGATCATGAAACATGGTTTTGTTGCAGCGTGGAGCTTTAGTTCATAGTTTATAAGTTTTCAATTATTCTACTAAGTAGGTTATTTTATTTATATATGCTTGAAGATTCATCATAGAAAGAGGAAGAACCATAAAGGTCACCAAGTGTGTAACCGAAATTTGCCTAGCCATAAAAGCCTTGCAGGCTTCTTCCATCCACTTCGTCTTCTTTCTACTGCAATTTATGTTTGATCCTAACAAGTTCTACACTGCCCTTTCTATGACAGTTAAGAAGAGAGATTTACAATCTTGGCAGCAATTGCAATAAGTTGCCAGAAAGTTTATCCTTTTAGAACTCATTACCAACACAGTCAAAAATAAGATTGACATCAAGATAGCCATGGAAAAATGAATATACCTTACAGAGGTTATCATCACTTCCAGAAAAAATGAGATTTCCAGTTTCATCGGCGAAAGTGACTGTATTCACGTCAGCCTGCAAAAAAAGCAAGAGACATATATAAGTAGCAATACAGCAATTCAGACAACAAACTCTGCTTTCCAAGATGTACGAAACGAAGAATAGAGAAATAAGCTTTTTTGAAACTTACTAATAGAAAAGATTTTTCCTCAAAAAGGAAAAAAACGTACATATAATGAAGTCAAGGAATTTAAAACTACATTTCAAGTAAACGTCTCCATACTGAGTGAGCAGGTATTCTAGTTGTCAGCTTATTTGCCTCTAGATCATAAACATAGATGGAATCATCACTGCTTCCAGCAACAAGCTCACGACCATCATTTGAATACTTGACCGAAAATATTCCAAAAGAGTATACCCCATCATCATCTGAAGAGAAATCCAATCCATCATGAATTTCCTGAATGACAAAACTAGGCATGTATCATACGCTAGAGATAAAAAAAATGCAGTTCAATGTAAGCATCAAAACAACAGATTATATGAACAATAACAGAAGGATGCCAAGCATTGTCTTGGATGCGATATTCAGAATGAACATATTAAATGTGGCATAAGAATGAAATTATAAATTAATTGCATCAAAAGATAATCTGGAACTATGGATGTAACAAAATAGGAAGCACAATTTTTGGGAATACGCAATAAACAAAAATTACATAACAATCTATGACAAACTCGAACTTGACCATATTCAATAAATGAGCACATTAATGGCACCTACTTGGATTGACGATAATGGCCTGAAAACCTAAAAGTACAAACTTAAGATATTAGTATCGAATGAGCAACAAGCCAAAAGTTAAGAAACCAACACCCCTTCATTATCAGTGAAGAAGGTTTTAACAGTCAGCTTTGACCGTCATCTCAATACCGTCTACGTGGGAAAGAGTCATGTGTAACAATAAAAGATATAAGAGCAACCTGTAGTGCAAATATGGTAACAAGTTATTCCAATGGATTAGTGAGAATAAACAATGACTGCATCATGGTGATTGCAAAGGAATTAAAGCATTCACCCTTCTATGAGTGACGACATCATAGTAAATGCAAGGGAATTAAAGCACTCACCCTTCTATGGTTAAACGTCTTAGTGCAAAAGTTTCATACCGCAGGTTTATTGCCATCTAAACTCAATGTCCTCGAAGGAAACTTGAAAACCATAGCACATTCTATTGGGATGCAATCATGCACATGAGAATTGGCACACAAGTAGAGGTGTGGATATAATGTTTCTAGGTTGGAAGGTGTCCATCAATTATGTATGGTTCCCAAAGGAATTGCTCCCCCAACAAGTGGCATCCGAGCCAATGAGATGACTAGGCTAAGATGAGTGGTTCATGCAATGTGACTCTCATGGTGGTGGAACATAATTGAGTAAATTCCAAGAAAAGATACTTCTATAGCCCAAGGCGGTTGAGTAGGGCTTTTGGTAGCATGCACCTATTGGGAAAAAATGGCTCAATAAAGGGGAGTAGAACCAATGTGAATGGATTCTCATGTAAGAGGGAGATTTATTGGTATGCACATAAGAATTGCTTGATATCGGATGATCAACAAGTTGACGTATTGATATACAAGTGTTGGCCCTTACCCATTGACCTGAGCTTTTGAGTTGGAATATGTTCATCACTTGTGCAATAGACTCAACTTAGTTCCCCAAGGCATTGCTCCCCTAACACTTTTTATGTAACTATTGGGATTGGCAACAAAGAAGAACAGATGGAATTCAAAGTAGACCTAAGAAATTAAAAGTCAAAATTAAAAATCATAATTTCTGTAGCCCATCAGTTCCTAATCAATTCAAAACCATAATGTAGGCTCATCTAAAAATCAATACGTTTACAAGTAAGAATTTGACACAATAACAACAAAGAGTTTAATCTCAAGTCTAGGGGTTAAGGATTTGACAAAACATTTGGCATAAAAGGAAACTACGAAAGAAAAGAAGTTTCTCCATGGGAATAAATAAAGAACAAAGTCATGTAGTTTGTGCGTGACACAATACAAAAGAGCTTTCAAAGTTCAAATTTTATTAACCTCAAAAGATTGTTTGGTATTATTGTGTTGCATGAAAAAGTGTTATATTATATAGCCACATTAAAAGATGCTTTTGAATAAAATTATTTTATCTGTTTGATAAATTACAATTAAAAGCTGTCGTTAAAAGATCAATTTTTTTGAGAAAAACTGCTGTGCTGTATAAAAAAATTATAATATTGACCAAATTATATAAGTAAGGTTATTATTATTACATATATTTTAATTAATAAATAATAAAATAATATTAATCATATAAAAAAATAATATGCATAATAAAATTTTAAATTATATATATTTAATAATAATTATGTTATTTATATTATATATTTATTATATGATGAATAATTATGACATGATTATTAAAATTCAATTATTTTGAAAATATTTACATCTTTGGTTAGTTATAGCAAAAGCATTTTTTCAAAAAGCTATATTTTTAGCTTTCTCTTACAATTATTTTTTTAATTTTTTAAAAGTTGAAATGTCTTTAAAAGCTATTTTGCCAAACAAAACTTTTAGCTTTCAACTGTATAAAAAGTACTTTTTTCAACAAAATACTTTCCTAGATGCAGCCTTAATCTCCACGGGAAGTGAAAAAGATAATCACTTGCTTTTTTTTAATTAAACATTTTTCACCTATAAGTCTAAAGGAAAATTAACTCCACAGTAAGTTGCTTTACCAAAGAAAGAATTAGAGGTACAAGAGATTTACAAATTATAATGAATGCAAAAACAAAAACTTTGCCATCAAATTTGAATAGGCAAATTTTACATGTTGAGAAAACTTTGTTTACAGCACAAAACCTACCGTGACATTGGCGAGTGACTCTCTCGTAGCAGATCCCACATCCACAATATGAACAATCGGTGACATGCTGGCATAAACCTACAACAAAAGCATAAAGTAAATATTCTGCGAGATAAACTCCAGGCTTGCAATGGATAAAACAGATACGTGCATTAAATGCTTTCTTGTGATAGAGAGATAGCAATAAATTACCAATTTCTCCTACAACTAGATATTATTGATTTTTACAAACTTAAATATAGAAGAATTCTAGCACAATCTGCTGTCAACAAAAGGCTCATTAGGAAATACCACACAGATTTGAACTTTCATTAACAAAAGTTAATGAATGTTAACTAAAATTTCTTGAAAAGAAGTATTAGGCACAAGTTTGTACATTATATGCATATTTAGAAAGATAAAAGATATTAAATTATCAACTTTTCCAACCTGTAGGAAATGTTGCTCAAGGGGAGAATAAATTATGTAAGCTTCGAAATGTCATTTATGGTTTAAAACAAAGTCCTAGAGCTTGGTTTAAAAGTTTTGTAAAGTTGCTGCTTAAGTTAATCTACAAAGCTCCTCCTCAGATCATTCCATCTTCTTTCGACATTATTTTTCTGAATTTGTGATTCTAGCTATTTATGTAGATATTTTATTGATAGGAAGTGATCGTATAGGCTTTTCAGATGTTAAAAGACATCTTGAAAAAACTTTTGCTATAAAAGATCCTGGACGTCCAAAATATTTTCTTAGTGCTAAGATTGCATATGAAAATAAGGGTGGTGTTTCTCTTTCTCAAAGGAGATATGTCCTTAATCTTCTTGAAGAAGCTGATCTTCTTGGGTGTAAATCAGTTGACTTTCCTGTGGATTCTGGTGGTGTTGGTTATGATGATAGTAAACTTTATAGTGACCCTTCTGACTATCATCGTCTTGCTGAGAAATTAATTTATTTGATAGTCATTAGACTTGATATCTCCTTTGCAGTTAGTGTGATTAGCTAATATATGTAAAGTTCAAAAGAAAAACGTTGGAAGGCTGTCATTAGGATACTTTAATATCAAAAGAAGGCACCCGGTAAAGGATTACTATATACTAAATAAATCACCTTCACGTAGAAGCCTATGCTAATGCCGATTATGTTGTATTAGTCATAGATTGAAGATTTACTTCAGGATATTGCATTTTCATAGAAACAAATATTATGACTAGATCAAATGCAGAAGTTGAATATAGATTTATGACACATATAACTTATAAATGATGTGGTTGAAAATATTTCTTGAAGAGCTTAATTTTTCTTATCACTCAGCCCATGATTATGTATTATGATAACCAGGCAGCCATTTGCATTGCTAGTAACTCAGTCTTTCATGACATACAAAACATATTGAAGTCGACTTTCATTTTGTTCGGGATGTTATTTTATCTAAAAGGATATTTATTCCACATATTTCGTCCAAAAAACAACTTGCTGATTTGTTTACAAATCCTTTGGATCCTTCATGTTTTTCTGAGCTTTGTGACAAGTTGGATTTGATGGATATTTACACTAGAGATTCAAAGGAAGTGTTAGAAATTATTTTATTTATTTTGGGTACTCTTTTATAATTATTCCCATCCTCCCACTTTATATTACAAAAGAGAGGATTATTTTTTAGAATTAAGGAGAGGAAATAAATCTTCACAAATGAGAGAAAATAAATCTTCACACCATCAAAAGTCGCAGCTTTTTCCTATAGGATGAAGGCAAAAGCATCAATAATTTAATCATTAAGCATGAAAAAAAAAAAGTTAACGCAAACTAATATCACTTTACGCACATACGGTGTTGTTACCAGAAAGGTAGTGTTCCTATTCAAAAATGATTTAGAGAAATTGATAGTATTACAACAAAATAGAAAATAAATAAAAGAAGGTTAACAAATGGCAAACTCTTACCAGAGGGCAGTGATTTCCAGTAATAGGTTAGTTTAATTGTTGTTTGTTCAACGTCAAAAGATATTCTAGTTCCAAGAAGAAGGTCCGCAGAAATAAAGAAAACGATGAAAAGGAGAAATCACATCCAAGCTACTTAGTGTTGCAGAAAGCAATTTGCCACATGTGTTCTTGTGTTGTAAAAGGCTCAATGTCAGCTAGTTTGCAAATGTAACTTACAAGAAAGTGTTGATCAGGAGAAAGAGATGTATCAGTGATTGTCCATCGCAAGCTTCTTGCATGGATGTTCTTTTTTACTTTCCAGTCATTATCAACATCATATATTCTTATATGACTTCCCTGTATATAAGCAAAGTGTAAAAGTTCAGGTATTAACAGGCGATACGGATGAAAATTAAGAGAAGTAGTGAACATATAAAAGTGGCATTAAAAAGAAAAACTTCTGTTGGTAAAACGGTCTACAATTTATTTCTTTTACGTACATGAAAAAGCATTCCTACCTGAAACCCAGCAACAAAAAGAGAACCATCAGCAGAGAACTGTGAAACATAGGCTCGAGTATCCATTCTATCTATTGGCCAAGGACCATTAACAGGAAGATATCTACCAAGAATATGAGAGCGATCCGATAAAGAAAACTTTCCCAGTCCAGAACAATTTGTTTCCCTTCCGCACAGCATTCTGACAGTCGACATAGGCATTTTCCTCCCCGAAAGCTTTCCCTTGTGCAATCCCTCACAGGGTTCAGATTGCAGCTTAGTGAGTTGAAAAATTTCATGATTAATGTTGAAAACGTGAGGGTCCTGCTTTGAGAAAGCCGCATTGCCACTTGGTTCAGCTTTGCAGCTATAGCCATCCATGCCTGGTTTGCTCAAGGCATAACCCATGTCATAATCTTGGAGAAAGGTTCATTGAACCTCCAATTAGCTTAGCTTGCAACTCCTAGTAGAAAATAAAGACAGCATTAACCAACTTAAAATTAAGAGTACAACCGATACATAAATCAGCCTCTAAACTCTTAAATCTCAAACATTACTGGACTAAGAATCATTGAGCATCAAAGGCGGTTCAAATACATGACAACTTCTATATTTTGTTATCGGAAAATAAAAATCCCATCCTTGCACATCGAAAACAGCTGCAACGATGAATTAAAATACTAGAATTCACAACACAATCACTGCGAAATTGCTTGGACAGCACAGATTATTGACTCTTCTAAATTCAATCTCCAATATGTACAAGAAGATGAGAAGACCGAAAAAAGTCGCTTGAAGAAACGTCAAAAGCTCCGACCCATGCGTCAAACCGCCTCTTGGTCATCGAATAACAGATAATCTGCAGGAAATGAAACCAGGGGGTAGGGTTTATTCCTTACGGAGAAGTAGCAGGTTCCGAAGTCTTAGCGATCCGATCTTATCGTTCACTCCGCTGACAGTACCGCCGATCATGGAGATAGAAGGGACGAGAAAAATGCCGATTTTGTCGGATTTCAGCATAAAAAAAAGTCAAATATAGCTGCTAAGAGTGTGAATACTGTAACTCAGAACTCTGAAGGCTATTTGTGGTGATCTTCACGTCTGCAGCACAAGAAGTTTATCCGAATACTGAGGTCTCAAAAAAAAAAAAAACTTTTATTAAAAAATATATTATTATAATTAATATTATAAAAATAAGGTTAGATAAGATTAAGAGTCTGTTTGGCATTGTTGTGCTGTATAAAAACATACTGTACTGTCTAGCTATATAAAAAAGTATTATACTGTACAGCTGTATAAAAAGTGACGTTGAATAAAACTATTTTATATATTTGACAAACTGCTATTAAAAGTTGCCATCAAAAGCAGAATTACTTGATTAAAACTGTTGTATTATCTAAAATATTTTTATTTTTAATTAAATTAGACATTTAATTTAAATATTTTTTATTATATCTATTCTACAAATATATAATAATTAAATTTATGTGCTATTAATTTTATAATATATATTATATTATTTTTATAGTCTATTTGCATTTTAGTTGTAAATTTTTTAAATAAATAAAATTTATTTTTATATTTTAATTATATCTGCTATGGGTTTATTTTATATTATATCTATATAATTATGTATATTACTTATTTTATTATATCAATAATATCATTTAATATATTTTTATATTAAATAATATGTAATACAAAAATTTTGTTCTATTATTTTTTTTATAAAAAAATAAATCAACTATATAATATATGTTAAAAATATGAAAAATTATATACATCAATAATAATTTTTTTATTTTTTTTTTGCCAAGCTTTACTTTAGGTCAGTTTTAGATTTTATAGTTTAAAATTTAGAATTTAAAATTTAAAATTTATTTATTTTTAAATAATGAACCCTCACTGTTTTAAGGGCATTTTTGTCTATAAATAATTAGAAAAAAATACTATTTTAAAAATTTATTTTTTAAATTTTTAAAAGCTGAAAATAGTTTAAAAGCTATTTTACCAAACATAATTATTAACTTTTAGTTTTAATAAAAAATCACCTTTTTATACAAAAACAATTTACCAAACACAACCTAAAAATCAATTTGCTATCTAGTTCGACCATAAATTAATCATTAAACATATTAAGAAGGTAAATTATTTAAAAAAAAAATTCATAAGAATAATATTATTCATAAAAATTATATTTAATATTTATAATAATAATTTTATTTATTATTTAATTATTTGTTATCATAAAATTTTAAATTTTATGAAAAAAAAATTTATTATGATTTAATATAGTCTTATATGTAAACTAATTTTGATATCAAATTAAACTTAATGATATCTAAGTTCATGGTCGAATCAGCTAAATAGGGTGATTTGATTTTTATAACACTGATTGTAATTACTAAATAGAATGATAAAAATTACGATTCACAAGTAAGTCAATTTTTTTTAAAAGAACTTAGAAGTTTATTTTAGGATTGTATAATTAGAACGTTCAAAAGGAACTCTGGATAAAATTGAATCATATTAAATTTGAAATATTTATAAGAAGAATATTTTAATTATAAAAAATTATATATTTTATTTTAAAAAATAAATATTATATATATCACACTAAAATTTTAAAAAATTATGCATTAAATTATTTATATATATATTTTTATAGATTTCATCTTATAATTTACATGTTCATACTGGAGGCCTTCATCTCACTAAATTTAATTTATAGTCGATTTTATATATAACTAATTTACAAAATAAATAATATATAAAGTATAATAATAAAATTTAAAATTTAATTTTTAATATTTAGTTTTTAGTGTTAAAATATTTTAGAGCATAAAATATTTTAAATTATAAATTATATAATTTTAGAGCTCAAGATTTGAAATACAGTGTGATTTTATGTAAATTGATGTAAAATTTATAATTTTATAAGATTTTAGTGTAATAAGTATAATATTTTATTTTTAATAATAAAATATATAATTTTTTATAATGAAAAAAATTTCATATAAATACCCCATTAAAATTTCATATCATCATGCAAATGATGGTAGTGATGAACCTCAAAAATTAATTAAACCTTTTTCAGTTATCTTTTATTTATCTGCCATCATCTACTCATTCAATTTGTTATTATTGTGATTATCATTGTTGTGCTTGCGTCATTAGTATCGTAGGGTATCTGCAATACCCTGTGCAAGACGTCAGCAAATTTGTTTTTTTTTGTAATTTTGACGTTTCAATAACGAGGATTTTAATAATTTCAATTTCAATAATTTTGATATGAACTTTAAAATTTAACTCAAAAATATTTATTTCAAAAAAAAAATTATATAAAAATTTCAATTTTTGATTGAAACTACCGAGCTTGATCAAAGCCATTGAAATGCCAAAGTGCCAAAATAAAACTCCTTTCTTTAGAACTATCGTTCAAATCAATTTAAAATTCATTGAAATGAATCGATTTTAGGTGAAACATAAAATCATGAAGGTTTCTATCATTTATTCTAATTAATGGGTTTTTGACTTTTACATAAATACTTATTATATTTATTTAATCAAAAATTAATAAAAAAATACTTTTGAGTTAATAGTTTTAGATATTTGAGATCTTATTGAAATAAATTTTTGAACAATATTGTGACGTCCGTAGCCGAAGAGGCGGAGAGTGATCATCAGGTGACGTCCTAAGTGAAAAGAATCACTGAGACAAAGTATAACTCCTGGCAAGTTTTTAGGTTGAATAATGAGTGGTAAAAGGGACATAAGAATGAATCATCCCATATCAAAAAAAGAGGGAGATCCTAAGCAGTATAAGTAGCTAACATGATCTCAAATGGTAGATGTACCTTTTGGGGCAAAACTGTAAGACTAATGATGAAAAACTCTATAGTTAAGCATGCTTGGGCTGGAATAGTATTGGGATGGGTGACCTCCTGCGAAGTGCTCAAGTCACACAATTTTCTTAAAATCAAAGCGGACAATATCTCTACATTGAAATTACGAGATGTTACAATTAAATATGTAATTTTATTATAATATTTATAATGTTGAGACTTATATATAACTTATGCACCTTTTTTTAAGTTGTGTTAACATACCTTTCTCTTTAGACTGTTAAGAGATGCAAGCAATTTACATAGTTAAAGCACTAATTAGAGTATTTATAAATTGAGTTCTATTAACGAGTCTCAATAAATTAATTAATTATGATTTAAAGTTTTAGTTTATTAAATTATTCAGTAAATTTAATTTTTTTATTTATTAAAAAATTTAATAAATTAAAATAAATAAATTATGATTTATTATCAATTCATAAAATATTTCTTATAATATTGTATTGGAGTCTTACGCGATTATTCTAAGTCAACGACGCCTGAAAAGCTGGTGAGATGTTGACACTCCCGGCGTGTTGAAAGATTAGCAAAAGACTTTTCTTTACATTAACAATTAATTAATGACATTTGTTAAATTTTGTGTGCATGAAATGTATGATTTTTATATTAATTATCTCATGAAATTCATGTATTATGTGTCATTTTTGTTAATTTACAGTATTAGTAAAAAGACCAAATATTCAGTAATATTGGGTGCAAACTTTAATTGTTGTATAATCATTGGCTTTATTTACATAATTCATTTTATTTTTGCATTAAATCAAGAGATAATTACCTACATGTCACACCATTTAATTTTATTTATGCCTTGCCCATTCATTCTTAATTAATTACACTATACATACTTAAAACATTATAAAATCTTACATACACATATTTTAACTTATTTCTATTATAATGAGTAATTATAATTTTTTAATAACCTAACTATAGTTATATTACAAAAAATCTGAGCCGTTAATCATATTATTTTAAAGATATTTAAATAAATTTGTTTAGGTGGCGGTAAAGGAAGGAGACATACGCGACGTGAATTGATTTTAGGACAAATCAGCGCTTTAGTGTGGTATTGAAGAAGAGAAAAATATGTACCATTAAGGGTAAAAAATATAATTTTAATGATTTACTAACAGAATATTTTTTTTCAAATAGATTTTGATTAAGTTTTAACTCAAGTATGTGTACGTAAGATTTTGTAATGTTTTGAGTGTGTATAGCGTAATTAACTAAGAATGGTTGGGTAAAGCATAAATAAAATTAAATTGTGTGCTTGTTGGTAATTATCCCTAAAATCAATTGACGGCCTATGATCAAATCCTAAGGGCAATAATTTTTTATCGAACAATATTAAGAAAAGCTAAGGTATTGTTTACAAGAGAAGTGTCGCTATAATTTGAGTCGTTCACATTACATCTAAAAAATCAGTTTATCATGTTCATATGCCTCGTTCCTGATTTCCTACATCCTTGATATGTTGAAAGGCCAAAAGTACTCGTGAAATATTAAAAGAGAGATATGAACATAAAACTACAGCCTTTTGTGCATCAAATTGTTCGACTCATTTATGGCTTCTTTTCTATGTCCAAACTAACCCATTTATGCTAAACCTATTGATATAGAACATGCTTTTTAATATAGTAGATTGAGCCATATATGCTAAATAATCACTCTGAATAAAAAAACTTCACTGCATCTACTTATGCTCTGTTTGGTAATAAGAAAAAAAGAAGATTTGGTTTGAATTTTTAGCCATTTTTGAAAAATGTGTATGATGTGAAATAAAGTAAGTAGGTTATATTAAAAATTGTGTAGGATGTGAAATAAAATTGATTAATTTATTGAGAATTGTGTTGGATGTGAAATAAAGTGATTGTTTAATGTTGGAATTTGTGTGAGATGAAATATAAAATAATTTTTTAAGTTTTTTTAAAATAAATTTAAGATTTTGGCCATGGCTAATTTTAGCCATGGTTTTTAGCCCATTGCCAAACAGGGCCTAAATGTCAGTAAAATATAATATAATTTTACTTTTTGGAATTAATTATATACTTAAGATTTAGCTGATGAGAGATCACCCTTCATTTAGACTGTTGAAAAATACATATAATGAGATTTCAACCTGAGCTGAATTGCTCCTTAGAATATTATATACCAAAAGT
>KZ451918.1:1093206-1108700 GCA_002786265.1 Apostasia shenzhenica
TATAGGAAGCAGATAGCTTACTCACCGCGTAGATATTTTATTTTTTAATAATAAAATATTATAATTTTTTTATAATGAAAATTTCATATATATACACCGCCATTAAATTATCATTATCATCTGCAAATGATGGGAGTGGGAGACCTCAAAATTAAATTAAAACTTTTTTCAGGGGTTCTTTTATTTATTGGGCCATCATCCTACTCATTCATTTGTTATTATTGGTGATTTCATTGGGGTTGGTGGCTTGCGATCATTAGTATCGGGGTAAGGGGTATCTGCAATACCCTGTGCAAAGACGTAGCAAATTTGTTTTTTTTTGTAAATTTTGACGTTTCAATAACGAGGGATTTTAATAATTTCAATTTCAATAATTTTGATATGACTTTTAAAATTTAATCAAAAATAATTTATTTCAAAAAAAAATTTATAATAAAAATTTCATATTTTTGATTGAAAACTACAGCGGAGCTTGATTCAAAGGCCATGCTGAAATGCCAAAGTGTCCAAAAAATAAAAATCCTTTTCTTTAGAACTGTTCGTTCAATCGATTAAAATCCAATTGAAATGAATCGATTTTAGGTGAAAACATAAGAATCATGCGCTTAAGATCTGGATTATTTATTGAATTTTGAAAGGTACAAATGAAGGTTTCTATGTTTTATTAATTTTATACAAATTTATTTTTTCGTTAATTCTAATTAAGCAGGTTTTTGACTTTTAACATAAATACTTTTAATATTTATTTAATCAAAAATTAAATAAAAATACTTTTTGAGTTAAATGGTTTTAGATATTTGAGATCTTATTGAAATAAATTTTTGAAACAATATTGTGACGTTCGTAGCGAAGAGGCGGAGAGTGATATCGGTGATGTCTATAGTGAAAGAATCACTGAGACAAAGTATAATTCCTGACAAATTTTTAGGCTGAATAATCAGTGGTGAAAGGGGCATTAAGAATGAATCATCCCACATCGAAAAACGAGGGAGATCCTGAGCAGTATAAGTAGCCCAACATGATCTCAAATGGTAGATGTACCTTTTGGGCAAAACTGTAATGACTAATGATGAAAAAACTCTATAGTTAAGCATGCTTGGGCTGGAATAATATTGGGATGGGTGGCCTCCTGCGAAGTGCTCAAGTCACACAATTTTCTTAAAATCAAAACGGACAATATCTCTATATTGAAATTACGGAATGTTATAATTAAATATGTAATTTTTAATTATAATATTTAATAATGTTGAGACTTATATATAACTTATGCACCTTTTTTTTTGAGTGTGTTAACTTACCTTTCTCTTTAGACTGTTAAGAGATGCAAGCAATTTACATAGTTAAAGCACTAATTAGAGTATTTATAAATTGAGTTTATTAACGAGTCTCAATAAATTAATTAATTATGATTTAAAGTTTTAGTTTATTAAATTATTCAGTAAATTTATTTTTTTATTTATTAAAAAATTTAATAAATTTAAAAAAATAAATTATGATTTATTATCAATTAATAGAATATTCTTATAATATTGTATTGGAGTCTTACGCGATTATTCTAAGTCAACGACGCCTGAAAAGCTGGTGAGACGTTGACGCTCCGGCGTGTTGAAAGATTAGCAAAAAACTTTTCTTTACATTAACAATTAATTAATGACATTTGTTAAATTTGTGTGCATGAAATGTTATGATTTTTTATATTAAATTTCTCATGAAATTCATGTATTTATGTGTCATTTTTGTTTAATTTACAGTATTAGTAAAAAGACAAATATTCAGTAATATTGGGTGCAAACTTTAATTGTCGTATAAATCATTGGCTTTATTTACATAATTCATTTTATTTTTGCATTAAAATCAAGAGATAATTACCTACCATGTCACACTATTTTAGTTTTATTTATGCCTTGGCCCATTCATTCTTATTAATTACGCTATGCATACTTAAAACATTATAAAATCTTACATACACATATTTTACATTATTTCTATTATAATGAGTAATTATAATTTTTTAAATAACCTAACTATAGTTAGATTAACAAAAAATATGAGCCGCTCATCATATTATTTTAAAGATATTTAAATAAATTTGTTTAGGGTGCGGTAAAGGGAAGGAGACATCCACGACGTGTATTGATTTTAGGACAAAATTAGCGGGTTAGTGTGGTATTGAGGAGAGGAAAAATATGTACCATTAAGGGTAAAAATATAAATTTTAATGATTTACTTACAGAATTTTTTTTTTCAAATAGATTTTGATTAAGTTTAACTCAAGTATGTGTACGTAAGATTTTGTAATGTTTGAGTGTGTATAGCGTAATTAACTAAGAATGGTTGGGTAAAGCATAAATAAAACTAAATTGTGTGCATGTTGGTATTATCCCTAAAATCAATTGACGGCCTATGATCACGCCTAAGGGAATAATTTTTTATCGAACAATATTAAGAAAAGCTAAGGTATTGTTTACGAGAGAAGTGTCGCTATAATTTGAGTCGTTCACATTACATCTAAAAAATAACTTTATCATGTTCATATGCCTCGTTTCCTGATTTCCTACATCCTTGATATGTTGAAAGCCAAAGTACTCGTGAATATTAAAAGAGAGATATGAACATAAAACTCAAGCCTTTGTGCATCAAATTGTTCGACTCATTTTATTGCTTCTTTTCTATGTCCAAACTAACCATTTATGCTAAACCTATTGATATAGAACAATGCTTTTTAATATAGTAAAGATTGAGCCATATATGTTAAAGAATCACTCTGAATAAAAAAAACTTCACTGCAATCTCTTATAATTTTTTAAGTTTTTTTAAAATAAATTTAAGATTTTGGCCATGGCTAATTTTAGCCATGGTTTTTAGCCCATTGCCAAACAGGGCCTAAATGTCAGTAAAATATAATATAATTTTACTTTTTGGAATTAATTATATACTTAAGATTTAGCTGATGAGAGATCACCCTTCATTTAGACTGTTGAAAAATACATATAATGAGATTTCAACCTGAGCTGAATTGCTCCTTAGAATATTATATACCAAAAGTTATCAGAGTTACTAGAGATTTCAAATTAATTTTAGCATTATTACCAATTAAAATAAGGGATCCTTGCATCATATAAATATATATTTAGCATTTATTATCAAATAATAAGTTTAATAATAATTTTTTTTTCATTTGGTGAAAGAAAAGAGAGAGAGAGCCTCTCCCACAAGTTGACTTTAATTTGAAAAGCGATGTTATAGGCTTGTTTGGTTAGAGGATAAATTTGGGTAAAGAAAGAGAAAATATTTTATATTAATGGGAAAGAAATTTATTTTAATATTGAGAGGTGTATTGGATGTGAAATAAAGTTGATTTTAAGGTTGAAATTTGTGTTGGATGTGAAATAAAGTTGATTTTTAAGGTTAAAATTTGTGTTAGATGTGAAATAAATTTATTAAAATTTATAATAAAAATAAATTATTATTATTTTAATATTTAGCTCATTTTTGTGACCTTCCTAAGCAAGCCATTGTCACGGTAATTAGGCAAAGAAAAGCTCTTTAATTGAGTAGATGCAAAAAAAAAAAAAATATTATAAAAGTCCTTCACAAACAAAAATAAGGTAAATTAAGTTCAAGTTCCCAAATTTAGACCAAATATCATAAAAATCTATAATTTTTAAATTTTTATCATCATGATTCTTGACTTCTAATATAATTATTACTTAGGTCTTTTAATATTAAATTTTTTTGAAATTTTAAATTTATCATTTCTATTATTTCTGTCCTGCTGACCTCTCTCTTTGCTACATATGCAAGCGGGGCCTACAGTGGGGGACAGGAGGTTCTTCTACTAATAGAGGGTGGCAAGATGTCATCTGCTCCACTCTCTTTCTCTCTCTCTCTCCTGCTTGTAGATAGCTCGTTAGCATCTCTGAAAAAGGAGAGAGAGTGAGTGAAAAACATCATAAAAATTATAATATTAAATTTTAAAAAAATTTAAATAATTAAAATTATAACACAATTTAATTAATAATTATATGAAATATTAGGATCTTAAATAATAAAAATTTAAAATCATAAATTTGTATTATATTATAACTTAAATTGAAGGACCTAGACATAATTTACACATAAAAAGAATGAAGTTTCCTTTTTGCTAATATATAAGAGATGATTACAGATCTGACAGACCCATTCTGCCCAAAGCATTCCTCTTTTGACTAACGTTAAATGGATAAGCTGATAAAGGTTGAGGGGGCTGAGGTGGAGCTTTACTTCCGGCCGCCGGAGCGATGCGCCGCCAGCTTTAAGATCACCAGCCTCATCCACACCATGCCAGTCGCCGTCCAGCTTACCACTACCCGACCGGGACCCTACTCTTTCTCCCCGGCCACCGTCGCCCTCCTCCTCCCTCTTTCCACCACCGTCTTCACGCTCGCCCTCCTTCCCACGGCGGCGCCGCCCCTTGTCTCCCCGCCAGACTCCCTCATCGTCACGAGCGCCCTCACTCCCACCCTCCGCCGTGCCACCTCGGCAGCCCTCCACCGCTTCTTCTCTCGCCCGGCGCTCTTCCTCTTCCGCGACGCGTCCCTCCCAATCCATCTCGTCGGCCCCCACGTTCTCCGGTCCCTCTTCCTCCCTCCCATCTCCTCCCTCCAGCGCGACCTTCTCCTCTTACGCGTCATCTCTTCTTGCTCCCCAGACGAGCTCTCCGCCGCCCTTCCCCTCGCCGCAGCAGCCGCTGGCGGCGCCACAGCTGTTTCGGCCCTCCTCTCTGCCGGGGCTGACCCCAACGCCCGCAGGGGCGGCGCCGAAGGGAAGTCCGCCATCTCCCTGGCTGTTTCCGCCGGGAGCGTCAAGGCGGTGGAGGCCTTAATTGAATCAGGGGCCGCCGACCGTCCCTTCCACGAGGCCGCCTCCGGTAACCGGACGGATCTCATCCTCCTCCTCGCGGAATCCGGATCCGCACCCGGCTGGGGAGACCTCGTTGACGGTGACGGCCGCACCCCTGTCCATACGGCTGCCGGAGAGGGTAGCCTGGAGGCCCTCCGCCTCTGCCTCTCCTCCGGCGGCGGCGATCCCGACAGGCCGGACTCGCGCGGGTGGACACCTCTCCACCATGCCGCTGCTGGGGGACACCTCATCACCGCCGAGCTCCTGATCAACTCTTCCGCCTTCGACCCGAGGCACGCGCTCACCTTAACAGGTAGAGGGAAGAAGCAGAGGACTCCCTTGGACCTCGCCATGGAGGAAGGGCATACCCATTTGTACGACCTTCTCCGGCCTGGCGGCGAGGTAATCCGATCGGTCCGGCACGGCGGGCAAGTGGCGGAGGCGGTGAGGAAGGCAGGCGGACCGGGGGAGAGGGACCAGAACGGGTGGACGGCGCTCCACGTGGCGGCGTTCAGGGGGCGGATGGAGGCAGTGATGGATCTGGTGGATGCCGGGGCCGAGCTGGAGGCGGCGGATGGCGCTGGGTACACTCCGCTCCGGTGCGCCGTGGAGGCCGGCCGAGCTGAGGTGGCCCTCTGGCTCGTCGGACGCGGCGCTAGAGCAGGTCTCAAGGGTCTCAACAAGGCAAAAGGCGGCAGCTTTAGCGGCTTCGTCGCCGCTCCAGTTTGGGAGTCATGTGCGGCGGCGGTTTCTGCTGCTATTTCTGCGAATGAGAAGTGCAGAACAGAATTGTGATTCTGTGAGAGCATTTTTCCAGTTATCCAAAAAAAAAAAAAAAGCTTTTTTCCTTTTATTTTTTCTTTGGGCAATTTCACAAAAATTTAATTATTTAAAATATACTTGAAAAAAAAACTGTTTTATATATTTAAATTATTAATCTTAAAACTGTATAAAAATTGAAATTTTGTTATATATGCGTGGCAACTCTGTGACCTTATTTAGTTTCAGATTTTTTTCTAGAAAAAAAATATTTTATTTTTTTGTTTAAAAGGAAAGAATTATATTTGAATATTTGAAAGCAGGTAAGATGTGAAATAAAATTAATTTTAATATTTATATTTATATTGAATGTGAAACAAATTTAATTTTTAAAGTTATAATTTATGTTCGGCTAAAAAAATATTTCGAACCAAACAAATCCTATGATATTAATTGTGTATGAATTATAGTTTTAATTTGATTTTATAGCTAATATATAATATTAAAAATTTAGATATTAAATATATAAAATAATTAAATTTTAGCAATATATGTGCAATTTTTTAGAAAACAAGATTGTGCAATGCATTTCTTTTATGTTAATTATATAGTGTATTAATGTATCCAGGTTTTAATTTGCTTAATTTCATTTAGTTTGATGTTATCTTGATGTTATATCATATTATTTATATATATCACGACATTTATACATTCTCTTTTGATTGATGATTTTATAATTTTTTAAAAAGTCATCTAAAGATGTCATCAAGCCAAAATAATTATTTTCTCTAAAGGGAATTTGGTTTGTTGTTATCTTGGTGTTATGTTATGTAATATAGATGTCATGATATCTAGATGTCATTTTTTGATTAATAATTTTATAATCTTATAGAAGATTATTTATAAATATCATTAAATTAAACAATTATTTTCTCTAAATAACATAATATAATGTCAAGATAATATTGAGCCAAACTGTAATATTCAAATTTTATATGAGAAAAATTGGACCTTAAAATAATAATTTTAGATTTATTTATAAAAGAGTGAAACTATGGGAACCAAAATGTAATTATCCGAATAATTGGATAAGCACAGAGGCATTTCTTTTATTTGTTGTTGCTGGCTCTGGATTGTTCTCTGCCGTGGCTTGTGAGGAGGCGGCGGAAGAAGAAGAAGAAGGTGAGATTATTTTGTAAATTTAATTTATGTATCATAATAGTTAATTTATTAGGTGTAAAATAGAATTTTGATAAATAGTTATAAATTTATTTAGATTCAGTTAAAATTATATCTATTTAGTTAGATTTATAATATTTGACATATATATATATATAAGTTGAAATTAACTAAAAGAAATAAATTTTAATTTATTTGTATTATTGTTTTTCAGGTCATACACGTAAAAGATAGATTATCATTCAGCGTAAAAGGTAGGTGGATCTACTCTAATGTGTCTGTAAATTAATTTAATAAAGATAAAATATTATATTTTGAGTAAATATTGTATGCTCCGTGATTATCATGTGTTCTTTATGATTGGATGATTTATTTACTGATTGACTCTGTTTTTAAATATGGTGGTTGATTGTGATGAATTAATTAAAATGCTATAAGTTCGATTCAGTTATATGATAAATGTAATCAATTAATGTTAAATTTTGTAATATATATGATGATGATATAATGAAATTGAAATATATAATGTTCTCATTCTAACCTAAAATAAACATGATTTGGCATCAAATGCTATGTCGTTGGAATATATTTAATTTATATTTAAGTATTTAATTCAATGTTATCTTAATATTATGTTATGTTATTTAGAAAAAGCAATTATTTAGTTTAATGACATCTACAAAAAATTTTCTATTACATTATAAAATTATTAATCAAAAAATAATATCTAGATTATATAATATAATATTAAGATAATATCAAACCAAACGCCCTCTTAATTTTATTACTATTCAAGCAATTTACATTATATTGATAAGGGGACATCTAAGTATGAGAGAATAATGATCACTATCTTCTCACTCCTCAATAGAAAATCTAACACAAGAGAAATTGAAATGTAGCAGTGACAACTAGTTCCTGGATATGCTATGACACATCTAAGGCCCTGTATAGTGCAAGAATTAAAATCAGGACTAGAATCGTATTAATTTAAATAATAATAATAATAAATATATTTTTTAATTATTTTACATAAATTTTAATATAAAAAAATATTATTTTACTTCACATACTTAATAATTTTCAATAAAAATATCAATTTTATTTCACATCCTATACCAAAATATATAATTTGAATATTCAAAATTTTGATCTAAGATGTGAAATAAAATTAATATTTTTATTAAATTTTTTTGAGTATGTAAAGTAAAATAATATTTTTTATATAAAAATTTGTGTAAAATAATTTAAAAAATTAATTAATTATTATTATTGTTAGTTTTTAAACTAATATTATTTTAGTTCTGATTTTAGTTATTGCACCAAACACAACCTTAATTAGGAGATGCGCAGCTGATACTTAAATTTTTCAAAAGTTGAAAATATCATCTTACGTGCTAACTTGAATATCATCTCTTCACCACCTTCATTTTTAATCAATTTTTGGTCTGTCTTCTTTTTAGGTACTCTCCATGTGATCAATTTTTTAATATTAGCATCATATATATAAAAATTTACACTAACTACGTGTTGAGTTCCCTTAATCATAATCTTTCCATCCCAATCATTTACCACATTAGTTCCTAAATCTTGTTTCACCACACAGACATATTCGTGGGTTCGTCTTGAAGCATTATATAAATTTCAATTTAGTTAGAATTAAGGTATAATTTCTTATAATTAAAGTTAGTAGATTTTTCTTTTCCTGTAGTATCGAGATTTAAATATAAAAGTATTATTCTTTTTGATATAAGATAATTCATTTTCAAGTCTCTTCCACTACTCATCATCTGACTTAGAGCCTGTCGGGAGTCACTCATTGTCATAGTAATTTCTTTCTCTTGAGTTATCATTAGACAACTACTCCTTATCCTCTTTGGCTATAGGTGGTCCAATAGCTTCCACTTAGTTTGTCTTTAAACAACATCGTACTATTGGTCAACTTTGATAGGATATTGCAATATCCTATGATTTGCTTTAGTTTTAGGAAATTGCATGTGTGATTTGAGAACTTTTCAGGAGGTTACTAATTTCAACACTACTTCATGAACTCAAGCGTACTTAACTACGGAGTTTTCTATCATTTTAACAAACGCTTCTATTATTTAAGATTGTGTCGTTCACTTATATACCTTAAGAACGTCGATCCCTTTTTGATATAAGACGACTTATTATTGTGCATCTCTCACCTCTCATCATTTAGACTAGAAGTTTGTCAAAAATAGCTCTTTATTTCAATTTTTTTTTTGGGACATCACTAGCTGATTAATATGCACCTTCTTCTACCATAAGCATTACATCTCCTCTCTCCCTCTATATATATTCAAATTTGCTTCTCATCTAGAATTTTTTTTGAATGCAACTAGTAAAAGATGTAGCAGTAACACTAATGTAAGTTGAACATGGATGTACTGTCAAAGCTATGTATTTTAATTTGTGTTAGTGTTGACGTAGGATGCGGGGATCCCAGGAAACACCAAAGAGAGAGAGTTCCGGGAGACGGCGGCGCGCAAAGGAGGTGAGCCTGTTAACGGAAGCTCAAGGAGAAGATTAGTTCAAAGCAACCAGAAAAGCACACGGAGATTTAAGGTGGTTCAGGGAGGAAATCCCCTACGTCCACCGGTCGACTAATAGGAAAAGGATAGCCCTGAAGGCCGTACAATGTCTTGAGAAGAGGAGAGGAAGAGGAAGAAGAAGAAGAAGAAGAAGAAGAAGAAAGGAGCTCCTCAGTTGGGGTTCTGATACAATGAAAACTGTTCTGGAGAGAGAGAGCTCTCTTTTTTGTGTGTGTCTGTGTGGGTCTAGATGTCTCTCTTTCCTTTTATCTCTCTCCTTTTCTCTTTTGCCCCCCTTTTTTTTTTTCTCTTTCTTTTACTGGAGAACTGTTCAACGATATTTATAGCCGGCGGGAAGGTGTAGCTTTACCCTGATTTTCCGGAGGAAAGATGATGGATGAGCTCCGAGCGTCATTTATCTGTCACTGGAGAGATTTGTCGCTTGTACGAGGAAAATGACATCTTTTAATGCTGGTACTTCTTCTGGGAAAGAACGTCTGTACGGAGATCGGCGGGGTTAGGTGAAATTGATTGTGACAGGCGTTACCTCGTACCCTCGTGCCCGAGGTTACGAGGGTTAATCCTGGATCGTCGTGGACGATGGTTGGCTGAACCCTCGTGCCCGATGTTTGACCTGGGTCAAGAGTCCTGCAAAACCTGAAGCTGAGTCAGCCAATCAATCAAATAAGTACAGGCCTGTCAAGCGCCACGTGTTCGGCCAGGATGCAGCGCAGGAACCACGTGTTAACAGTTAGATTTTATCTCTAAAAGGATGACTGTATTGTGCTCAAGATGTGACAGTAAGTATTGAAAAAGTGTTCGAAAAATACTGTGAAATTGAAGTGTGAACGTGCTTTCTTGTTCTCAATGCTTGCTTGGACCTTGGAGGTGTTAGGCTGCAGGTGTTCTTCAGATGTAGACTCAAAACCAAACTTCCTGAGAGAAGAAGACTTGAACCAATCTCTCCCTTCAAGCCACAAGGTGTAAAAGAGAAGATTGTCTGCAACCATTAGTTTCCACTAATCCAAACAATCAGCAGGATGACTTGAAGTTTGAAACTTTCAAACTCTACGAAAATGTTTCATTAATTTCCTCAAGTCAAGTGACCACAGATGAGAATGTTTATCATTTTTCTTTATTGATAACGCGTGCGCGGTAGCACGCAGCGGCCGTTTATGCTGCGATAGCAGGAAGATGAAAGACATATTTTTTTTAAACTCTGCATTTAAATTTTTTAATTTACTTATAAATTTTATTTAAAAAATAAATAAATAAAATCAAATTAAGCCAAGACGACTTGATTAAAATGTTAATCTCAATATCAAAAAATTCATTAGTTTTTTTTTGAAATCATAAACTTATTTGATATTATTTTGAAACCTCACAAATTTAAATGATATTTATACAAATATGTATAATAAATAATAAAAAATGCATTCATTGTTTGGTTTTTTAGTACAATGAATAATTTTCAGTAAATTAAAACTCTAAACTGCAATTGTTATATATATATATTAGGTAGTTGTTGAGATTGAATAGCTTTGTCTAATAAAAATAACATATGATAGGCACTGTAATCTTATTATTTATATATATTTAATAACCGCATATAATAAAAATTTATTTCATAAAAATGAATTTTTGATTTTTTTTCGAGACGATCATTTTTTATATAGTTGTATAATAGAAAATAATATTTATTATATTAAAAATTATATAAAATATGAAATAATATAGATTTTTTATATTAAAATTTAAGTAAGTGCTAATTTATGATTAATTTTTTATGATTTTAAATAAAAAACTTTAAAAAATTAAATTAAATCTACAATCTTGAATTTAAAGTACTTTCAAATGGTATTATTATGTTTATTGTGACTTTATATTTTTAAGATTCTAGAGTTTCAGATGTAATTTTTTTTTTGAAGAGAAAATATTATTTCTAACTGATGTGAACGAGATAGAAGATCCTAATTATTAATTAATTATAAATTGATTTGAATAAATCTTATTTTATAATTATGTCAATATTGATGATTTATTCTCGAAAAAAATGATCTGTATATATAGAGATTTTTTTTTTAATGAAAGTATATATTGAGATTTTTTTTTTGATAATATATATTGAGACATTGATGACTGCAAGAGTGGGTCAATAAATTCATGTTTAAAGTTTTATTTGAAAACTGGACTGATTTTAAATGAGTTTAAAGTAAATTAGGAATAAAAGTTGGAGTTTTTTTTTTTTTTGGCTCATCTCATTTCTTTGTGGATTTATCATATATCCAAAATTTATCTAAATAATTTATCTGAAAAAAATTATCTGAATTATTGGTATCCATCAGATAAAAATAATTTAAAATGAAATAAAAAATTTTGGCATAAATTTCCCTCCGGTGCCCAGCTTCTCACTTTAACCATCTACGCTTCACGTACGCATAGCGTGGCGTAAAACATAAAAAGGGTAAATTACACAATGGTCTCTCCAGTTTTTGGATACACAAATTCAAATCATAAAATTGGATCCACCTGCCAAAATAGGGTAAATTACTTCTGTTTCGTCAAAATCCTACTCGCAATTGATTCCATCTGTAGTGCTACCAATTTCTTCTCCATCCCTAGAAATGCTTCTCTAAGAAGTCCCTTAGATGATTTTAAAAAGTATCAGTTTCAGTAGCTTGATATTTTGGTAGTTTTAGTCGTAAGCATAAATACTTATCATGAACTTTGAGTTTTAATCCAAAAATTAAAATTTCAAAAAATTTCTTTTTAAAAGCATGAGGGTTACAGCTTAAACAAAAAATAAATCGTCAAATTTTGGACCAGTTTTGATCAAAACTGAAACAAGACACTCAAAATATGAAATGTAATAGCAAAGTCAGGAAATTAGATCTAATTTATCTAATATAAATTAACGAGTTAATGAAAATTAGGTTCTTCTAGCTTGGACCTATATGCTATTGGGTTCTTTTAATTTCTAAAATAATTAAATTGATTTTCTAGTTTAACATAAAAAAATATAAATACATTTTTTAATATTAATTAATAGATTAAATAGATAATATTTTGTTAATTACTAAATTAATATAGTGTTATGTTATTGAAAGTTATAATATGATTTTTAAATTAATATACTACTACAAGAACATGTTTATTATTAAGATTTTTATTAATGTTAAGAGAAGTTTTTTGCACAAAGATTAATTTGGTTATTCTGAAATTTCAATAAACTCAATTGAACGGAGGCTCAAAGTAGAGGTACCTATTTGCTGTTTACCCCATATAGCTTCTGTGCACGGATGGCGCACGAGAGACACCCACTACCTAATCCTTCACCCTCTGCAAGCAAAGCGGTGGTGTCATAAGCGCGCCACCAGACGGCGAAGCACCCAATTCCGAGCTTCGGCTCCATTCTTCTACGAGCGCTCTCAGCAACCATGCGCATCCTTCAAGCCCTCGCAGCCGTTACCATCTTCCTCCCCTTTGCCGCCGCCGCCGCCGCCGCCGCCGCCGCCGTCGTCGACTTCAACTACCCGGCCGTTTTCAACTTTGGGGACTCCAATTCCGACACAGGTGGGCTCGTCGCCGGTCTCGGCGAGACCCTCGAACCTCCAAATGGGCAGACGTACTTCCTCCGGCCGGCTGGAAGGTTCTGCGACGGCCGTCTTATCGTTGATTTTCTCCGTGAGCGCCTCCTCGGTCTCTCCGATTTAGGGATTTTGATTACTTTTCACTGACTGCAGTTAAGACTGAATTATACGTAAATGAAACTTATAGGCAGCGTTTGGTTGGATGAAATCTAGGATAGTAATGTTATCTAAATGCCAATGTTATACAGTTGTATATGTTTTTATAAATTACATACATTGCTAGGGAGATAATTTAATTTTCTGTAAATTTTACCTAAAAGACTTGGGCTTCTCTGTTCTTATAGATTCATCTGTTTTGGGCAATGAAAGCGCCGTGCAATTACTAATAAAAATCAAGTTTTTCATGTAGACATGAAGTGACATTTACATTGTGGCACTTTATAAAACACGACTTATCTTAAAAACCATCTCGTATGTTTGCACATTGTTGACGAGAGATTGGGTTAATGGCAACGTATAGCTTGGATCTTGTGTTACGGAGATCGCACCTTGTGGCGATGCACTGAAAAAGTGAAGAATTTACATGAAAAATCCTCGAAGGGAAAAACTACAGTGCTTAGAGGTTGGATATTGTTGACGTAGGATGTCGGGGTCCCAGGAAACACCGAAGAGAAAGAGAGTTCCGGGAGACGGCGGCGCGCAATACGGGGGTGAGCCTGTTAATGAAAGCTCAAGGAGAGAACCAACTCAGAAACAACCAGAGAAGCACACAGAGATTTAAGGTGGTTCAGGGAGGAAATCCCCTACGTCCACCGGTCGATCAGCAGAAAAGATTCACTAATAGGAAAAAGTAGCCCTGAAGGCTCATACAAAATGCTTTCTCAGGAAGAAGAAGGTGGAGAAGGAGGGAAAGAGCTCCTCAGTTGGGGCTTTGTTACAAAGAGATTAGAATATCCGAAATCCAGAGCCTGAGTTGTGTTTTGTTTCTTTTGTCTGCCTCTGTCTCTATGTGTATCCGGGTGTCTGTTTGGCTGGGACTGTTCAACGGTTTTTATAGCCGTTGAGCATGCGTGGCTTCGTCCTAGTTTTCCGGAGAAAAGGTGATGGACGGGCTCCGAGTGCCGTTTGTCTGTCACTGGAGAGGTCCGCGGCTGTACGAGGAAGATGGTAGCTTTTAATGCTGGTATCTCCTCTGGAAAAGGGTGTATGTACGAGAACGACGGGGCTAGGTGAAGTTGATTGTGACAGGTGTTACTTCGTATCCTCGTGCCCGAGGTTTACCAGGTCTGTCCTGGGATATCAGGGACGAGGCTAGGCTGAAACCTCGTGTCCGATGTTTGACCTGGTCAAAACCTGAAGCTGAGTCAGTAATTCAATAAATCAAAAATGGAGGTCAGTCAAGCGCCATGTGTTCGGTCTGGATGCAGCGCAGGAACCACGTGTTAACATCATCTCCCCGCATTGTCAGGGCGCAAATATTGATATGGGTCCTGGAATGCGAACCGTCGCGAGGGTGGACGCGCTGCCCAAAGCCTGCAAGGATAAGATGGGGGCGGCGCCTGCCGCTTCGCATCCCCTTCCTTTGCCTGTTGAGTTCTGCAAGAGTGTGAGCTTTTACGGAGATGGCGGAGAGGAAGTGGAAGATCGCGTCCGGCTTCTCTAAGAAAAGAGCCGGAGCACCTGTGGTCGATGCCCCTCCGGAGAAAAAGCTGTCGGAGGCAGTTGCGTTTTTGGGGGTAGAAGCTCCTACGGCTAGGGTTGCCGTCGCCCTGGCGCAGACGTTGGAATCTCTTCAGGGTGCGGCGAGCATCCCAAAGGAGTTTAGAGTTGCCCTCCCCAGGATGGCGTTGTAGCCCGATTTAGCTTTGATGACTGCGAAGTTGACCATGCTCATAGCGTGGCCGTTGTCATCGCCAAAGGAGACGGGAAGAGTAATGAATCCCAAAGGTTGGACCCTTTCACCGGAGAAACCGAGTAGGGTAGTCCCACCGTGGAGGAGGTTAGTTCCACCGTGGAGGAGGTTAGTTCCTTTGAGTCCCATCTGGAGGAAGGCGGATTCAAACAGGATGTCGGCGGCGCTCCCAGAGTCGAGGAGTACCCGCCGGACATCGAAGTCAGCGATGCGGGCGACGACCACTATCGGATCGTTATGTAAGTTGCCCTGTTGGGGGAGATCTTTACTGCAGAACGTAAGAGGGATGGATGAGGCATGATGCTCAGAGATGCCGCCAACTTCTGCTTCCTGGCGCTGAGCGGTTGGGTCAATGCTAAAGATAGCATTGATCGTTCTAGTGGCCGGAGGATAAGGGCGCCCTTGCTGGGTAAGGCCTACAGACGGTAGGGCCTTAGTAGGAGCTTCGGCGACTTCGGGGGCCTTCCCCTTCTGGGCGGCGGTGAAAGTTGGGGCAATCTGCATGAATTCCTCAAGCTTGCTCTGATTCAGCAGCTTCTCGAGCAAGATTCTGAGGCCTCGATAGCGGTGAAGCCTGTGCCCATAGTTCCCGTGGAACTCGCAGTAGTCGTTGGGATC
>KZ451918.1:1114059-1137837 GCA_002786265.1 Apostasia shenzhenica
GCCGTTTGTCTGTCACTGGAGAGGTCCGCGGCTGTACGAGGAAGATGGTAGCTTTTAATGCTGGTATCTCCTCTGGAAAAGGGTGTATGTACGAGAACGACGGGGCTAGGTGAAGTTGATTGTGACAGGTGTTACTTCGTATCCTCGTGCCCGAGGTTTACCAGGTCTGTCCTGGGATATCAGGGACGAGGCTAGGCTGAAACCTCGTGTCCGATGTTTGACCTGGTCAAAACCTGAAGCTGAGTCAGTAATTCAATAAATCAAAAATGGAGGTCAGTCAAGCGCCATGTGTTCGGTCTGGATGCAGCGCAGGAACCACGTGTTAACATCATCTCCCCGCATTGTCAGGGCGCAAATATTGATATGGGTCCTGGAATGCGAACCGTCGCGAGGGTGGACGCGCTGCCCAAAGCCTGCAAGGATAAGATGGGGGCGGCGCCTGCCGCTTCGCATCCCCTTCCTTTGCCTGTTGAGTTCTGCAAGAGTGTGAGCTTTTACGGAGATGGCGGAGAGGAAGTGGAAGATCGCGTCCGGCTTCTCTAAGAAAAGAGCCGGAGCACCTGTGGTCGATGCCCCTCCGGAGAAAAAGCTGTCGGAGGCAGTTGCGTTTTTGGGGGTAGAAGCTCCTACGGCTAGGGTTGCCGTCGCCCTGGCGCAGACGTTGGAATCTCTTCAGGGTGCGGCGAGCATCCCAAAGGAGTTTAGAGTTGCCCTCCCCAGGATGGCGTTGTAGCCCGATTTAGCTTTGATGACTGCGAAGTTGACCATGCTCATAGCGTGGCCGTTGTCATCGCCAAAGGAGACGGGAAGAGTAATGAATCCCAAAGGTTGGACCCTTTCACCGGAGAAACCGAGTAGGGTAGTCCCACCGTGGAGGAGGTTAGTTCCACCGTGGAGGAGGTTAGTTCCTTTGAGTCCCATCTGGAGGAAGGCGGATTCAAACAGGATGTCGGCGGCGCTCCCAGAGTCGAGGAGTACCCGCCGGACATCGAAGTCAGCGATGCGGGCGACGACCACTATCGGATCGTTATGTAAGTTGCCCTGTTGGGGGAGATCTTTACTGCAGAACGTAAGAGGGATGGATGAGGCATGATGCTCAGAGATGCCGCCAACTTCTGCTTCCTGGCGCTGAGCGGTTGGGTCAATGCTAAAGATAGCATTGATCGTTCTAGTGGCCGGAGGATAAGGGCGCCCTTGCTGGGTAAGGCCTACAGACGGTAGGGCCTTAGTAGGAGCTTCGGCGACTTCGGGGGCCTTCCCCTTCTGGGCGGCGGTGAAAGTTGGGGCAATCTGCATGAATTCCTCAAGCTTGCTCTGATTCAGCAGCTTCTCGAGCAAGATTCTGAGGCCTCGATAGCGGTGAAGCCTGTGCCCATAGTTCCCGTGGAACTCGCAGTAGTCGTTGGGATCTACTCCAGGTGGTGGTGCTGGCTAGGCCCAGAAGGCCGTATCACCCTGCTTAAACTGGGGGCCGAACGGATGGCATCGGAAAAAGAGGCATTTCTGTCCATCGGCCCAAAGAAAGGATCAGGTCCGTGATGAGGAGCCTGAGCGCCAGGAAAGAGGGGGTCTCTTCCGGCTAGGAATGGAGGGAAAGCAGGTGGAAGAAAGGCGGGTTGTGGTAGTGGACAAGGTGGAAAGGGGTTTTGATGAACCTCCTGGAAATGGAAAGGACGACTGGGTGGTCTGGAAGAACCAGAAGATTGGATGGAGGGTGGTGCGACCAGGGGCTCCGGTGCGAGGATTCCAGCGACCGGAGGAGGTGGGGCCGGGGCCGTCGCGACCGTCGGAATCAATTCTGGGACCGCCGCGACCGGCGGAGGAGGTGGAGCAGGGACCGCCGCTACCGGTGGGAGAGGAGCAGGGACCGCCGCTACCGGGGGGAGAGGAAGTACTGCGCACACCGGCTGAGTCTGTCTGAGAATCACGGCCTGTTGCGCCGTGAGGCCGGTGACCAAGTCAGTGAGATTGGCGAGCATCCCCTGGAGTTCTGAGACACGGGTGCCCCCGGACGAAGAAGCAGACCCGGCGCGATGCCGGGAAGTTGAAGTTGAGGCCCCATCGTTCGGTGCCTGGACAGAGGGTTCCCCTACGTGTAGACTGCGGGCAACAGAGTTGGTTTTGCGCGTTCTGGCCACCATCTTCCCAGGTCTCAATGAAAGTACCAAAAGATGTTGACGTAGGATGTGGGGGTCCCAGGAAACACCGAAGAGAAAGAGAGTTCCGGGAGACGGCGGCGCGCAATACGGGGGTGAGCCTGTTAATGAAAGCTCAAGAAGAGAACCAACTCAGAAACAACCAGAGAAGCACACAGAGATTTAAGGTGGTTCATGGAGGAAATCCCCTACGTCCACCGGTCGATCAACAGAAAAGATTCACTAATAGGAAAAAGTAGCCCTGAAGGCTCATACAAAATGCTTTCTCAGGAAGAAGAAGGTGGAGAAGGAGGGAGAGAGCTCCTCAGTTGGGGCTTTGTTACAAAAAGATTAGAATATCCGAAATCCAGAGCCTGAGTCGTGCTTTGTTTCTTTTGTCTGCCTCTGTCTCTATGTGTATCCGGGTGTCTGTTTGGCTGGGACTATTCAACGGTTTTTATAGCCGTTGAGCATGCGTCACTTCGTCCTGGTTTTCCGGAGAAAAGGTGATAGATGGGCTCTGAGCGCCGTTTGTCTGTCACTGGAGAGGTCCGCGGCTGTACGAGGAAGATGGTAGCTTTTAATGCTGGTACCTCCTCTGGAAAAGGGTGTCTGTACGGAGAACGGTGGGGTTAGGTGAAGTTGATTGTGACAGGCGTTACTTCGTATCCTCGTGCCCGAGGTTTACCAGGTCTGTCCTGGGATATCGGGGACGAGGCTAGGCTGAAATCTCGTGTCCGATGTTTGACCTGGTCAAAACCTGAAGCTGAGTCAGTAATTCAATAAATCAAAAATAGAGGTCAGTCAGGCGCCACGTGTTCGGTCTGGATGCAGCACAGGAACCACGTGTTAACAGATATGAAAAGCTTCACTAACAATTAGGAACATTTAAAGATTTTAGTACAATTGGAGTGGATCAAAAGAGGGGTCCTGAAGCTTATGATGGCCTGCTGTTTATAGAGGTGAAGATGACAGCCTAAAACCTAGAGCCAATCAATGGTTACTCTAAATAATAGTAGTTGGAGATAAAGAAAGCGCTCTAAGATTGCCATGCGGGTGCAGAATGGTGGTGTGGATTGGGAGGTCATGACCTATTGATATAGTGTTATCATTAATGTTTTAATTAATTGATTATTAGATAATTAGCCCTTTGTGTGGTCACTGTGTATTACCTGACATCTTGGTTCTGAAAAGAGATGGTGATACATGAAAAATTCATTAGGCGCTAGTGATTGGTGATTAATTACTGAGAGCTTCAATCACACAACCATCGAACTTAACTGCAACATATCTAGTGGTAGTTGAGGTAGTTTGCCTCATGTTGAACAATGAGTACTTCGACGACATTAAGGGCTTTATTCACGAGGCATTAGGTTAATCACAAAATAACTCAAGAATTACACACCAGGATTGTTGGTCATGTTAGAGAAGAAGAGAGTAGAAACAAACAACAATTTTTATAGGTTTCTATTGTCAAGTTTTTTGTTACCAATTGACCTAAAAAGTTAAACTTATAAATCATCACTCAAGAATAATTTTATGTTTTAACACCTATTTACTAAGATACTAGCCACAATTGAAATGGCCTACTTGGTTCCAACCATTTTTAGAACTCGAACAAAACCAAACCCAAGTAGAACTAGACCTATTCAGTTAGTACATTTCATTTTTGGATTGGATCTCGATTCTTTGGTATTTTTACACATCCTAGTATTCATAAGCCAATCACAAATTATTAGGATGAAGGCTATTAATGATGGTGGTTAGTTTCCAAAAGTATATTGCAACTTATGTATCATTTTCTACAAAAGTTGGTGAAAACAATAAAGGCACTCTCATGAGCATGGAGTTATTTGAAATCTGAAAATGATAGTTGTCGTGGAGCTTCTTTTAGCCTGGTGGGGGAGCTTGTCCTAGAGCTTGAGGTCTTGGGTTCGAATCCATGCTGCTACATTTTTTAATTGGGGTGAGGAAATTGTGGTGTCTTGAGCAAAAGAATCAAATAATAATAATAATAATAATAATAACAATAATAATAATAATAGTTGTCTGCTAGAGTGCTTATGAGGTTGAACAAATTAATTATACGGTTGTGTACATAGACGTCACCTTTCAGATTAAGCTACTTGTCATCTTTATACTCTGCTTTGTGTACAGTGTCATAGTACTTGCAATTCAATTTTACACTAATCGTATATGATGGCTATGAATAATTTGAAGATGTTATTCATGTCTTGTATAATTAGTTTTATTCTACTGCAGTTGATGCTATGGACCTACCTTTTCTCAATGCATACTTGGATTCAGTTGGTGCACCAAGTTTTCTGAAAGGCGGTAATTTTGCTTCTGCTGGGTCAACCATACTTCCTGCTACAATGTCATCAGTCTGCCCGTTTTCCTTAGGCATCCAGGTTGCTCAATTTCTTCACTTCAAAGGCCGGGTTACTGAGCTTCTAGCTAAAGGTATATTTCTCTTAAAACAGTTATTTGTAGCAGGATGCTTATATTAGAACTGCAATAATTATTCATTCCACTGCTCTTCTTTAGTGTCAATTAAATATCTAGATTGTTCCAATGTACCTGTTGTGTTCGTGGGCACAATCTCTAAATTGATTTCAAAGTGAATGATGTGAGTGTGAATTTTGAAGTGATCAAATGACAAAAAATACAATAAGTGAATTCAAATTGAACTTTACCTCGAGATTATATAGTGAAAATTTGCTATTCTATTCTGCAGCATTGCAGTGAAACATGCAGCCTTGACATGTTGCTCTGTTCTGCTAATTTTGCAGGCAATAGATATAAGAAATATATTCCACCTGCTGATTTCTTCAATCAAGGACTTTACATGTTTGACATTGGCCAGAATGACCTCGCTGGCGCCTTTTATTCCAAATCTGAGGACCAAGTTATTGCGTCCATTCCTACAATTTTGTTGGAATTTGAAACCAGTCTCAAGGTTGGGGATCTCAGCTTGTTTTCTCAAATTTCTGATTGATAACAATAAACTATAAGTATATATCATATGAAATATTGTAGCAAGTGATGGATAAATTTAACTGATCAACAGACGTTCATGTTGGAAGAACTGATTCTAACTCTTTTAGTCAATTTCTAGAAACTGCATGACCAGGGTGCCAGGAGATTCTGGATTCATAACACTGGCCCCCTTGGGTGCTTAGCTCAAAATGTTGCCCAATTCGGCAAAGATCCTTCGAAGCTGGATGAGCTTGGGTGCGTAAGCTCTCACATCCGTGCTGCTAAGCTCTTCAATTTGCAGCTTCATGCTCTCTGCTCTAAGTTACAGGGGCAGTTTCCTGATACTAACATCACTTATGTTGACATCTTCACCATCAAATACGACCTCATCGGGAATTATTCTCGATATGGTATACAATTATCCTTTGCTTTCTTTTATTCTGTCATCCATGCTTGAGATCTGACAATAAAACGATCAATTGCTAATATGAAGTTAAGAAAAGTGATTTCAAATCTGACTTGAATAACATCTACCAGGTTTTGAGCACCCTATAACAGCTTGCTGTGGATACGGAGGACCACCTCTGAATTATGATAGTCGAATCCGTTGCGGTCAAACAAAGACATTAGATGGGAGCTCAGTTACTGCAAAAGGTTGCAGTGATGCTACTGATTATGTGAGCTGGGATGGGATCCATTACACAGATGCAGCAAATCAACATGTCTCATCCCAAATACTTACAGGAAAGTTCTCTGATCCACCATTCTTAGATGAGATGCCATTTCTTCTCAAGTTGAAGTTTTAAGGAATATATTTCCTTTTTATTATGTACTCAATGCGAGAATTACTTTGTACTAATTTCATGAATGAAGAATAACAAGCATTTAAGTAAACGTAATATCAAACTTCATTGGTATCTTGTTGCAAATCTTTGTTGCCCATGATTATAGTTCCGAAAACTATCTTGTAGGCTTCAACTCCTTGGAAAACCCTGTCAAGCATTGAGGTCTAAAACTCTGGTCGACCACAGAGACAGGTGAGTATGACATTGAATGAGGTGCCCATCATTCAATTAAAACGCCTCAACTGATTTGTACAATTTTCGGGAAAACTATGTAGAAGGAAGAAAAGAGTGTCAAAAATTTTAAATTATCATAACGTTCAATCTATAATTGTCTGTTTGGTAGCGGATTTAGCTTCGGAATAAATACATTTGGATTCAGAACTTAAAGTGGTTTTAGATAAGCGAACCAGCTTCACTTGCATTCAAGTAGTAGATGATTTTGGCTTCAACAATAACAACAACAACAACAACCAAGCTTTAATCTCACTAGGTGGGGTCGGCTACATGAATTCTTTATTTTCATTGTGCTCTATCAGTTACTAATTTTATTTAAGTCTAAGTAATTAAGATCACTCCTTATAAGTTTTCTTGCCATGTCTTCTTTGGTCTCCCTCTTCCTCTTTGTACATGGGCAAAATTCAATAACTCAATTTTTCTAACTGGAGCTTCAATCGGCCTACGATTTATATGTCCAAACCATCTAAGCCGACTTTCTCTAAGTTTATCCTCAATTGTGCAACACAACATCTTTTCGGATATTACTCATTTGTCATTTCTATCCTTTCGTGTATATCCACACATCCACCCTTAGCATCCTCATTTCTGCAACATTTATTTTATTTGTATTTTTCTCTTTGCAGGCCAGCATTCAGCACCATATATCATTGCTGGTCTTACTACAATTTTATAAAATTACCCTTGATTGTTGGATAATTTTTTTATCGCACAATACGCCAGAAGCATTTCTCCATTTTACCCATCCGGTTTGAATCCTGCTAGTAATGTGATTATCTATTTCACCATCATTTTGTATGATTGATCCAAGGTATCTAAAACGCTCACTCTTCTTGACAATTTGATCACCAATTGTTACATCTTCAATATAAGTATTTTTTCTTGACTAAAATGTGCACTCCATAATATTCAGTTTTAGATCTACTGAGATGAAAACCTTTAGATTCTAGAGCATTCCTCCAAAGCTCTAGTTTCGCTTTAGCTCCCTCTTTAGTTTTCTCAACAAGGACAGTATTATCTGCGAAGAGCATACACCAAGGCACTTCATCTTGAATATGTCCAGTCATGACTTCCATAATCAAAGCAAAAAGATACGGACTTAAAGCCGAGCCTTGGTGTAATCCAATTGTAATAGGAAAATCCTTAGCCAAACCTTCTTATGTCCGAACACAGGTAACAACTCCTTCATACATGTCTTTAATAACTTGAATATAAGCATTGTAAATCCTTTTTTTTCTAAAACTCTCCAAAGTACTTCTCTTGAGACTTTATCATAAGCTTTTCCAAATCAATAAAAACCAAATATAAGCTTTTCTTTCTCTCCTTAAATTTTTTCATTAAACTTCTTAATAAATGAATGACTTCTATAGTAGATTTACCTGGCATAAAGCCAAACTGATTCTCAGATACCTTAGTATTATGGCGTAATCTTTGTTTGATCACCCTCTCCCAAAGTTTTAAAGTATGACTCATTAATTTAATTCTTCTATAATTGGCACAATTTTGTACATCGCTTTTATTCTTATAAATAGGTACTAATATACTCTTTTTTCATTCATTTGACATCCTTTTAGTCTTCAAAATCATATTAAATAATCTAGTGAGTCAAAAAACTCCTTTATCTCCTAAGCACTTCCAAACATCTATTGGAGTGTTATCTGGTCCTAATGGTATTTTATGCTTCATCTTCTTTAAAGTTTTTCAGACTTCAGCTTTACTAATACGTCGGATGTATGAGTAATTTTTACTTTCTTTTGGGGTAGATGATTTCGGCTTCATAACTTTAAAATAGTTTAAACCCAATTTTTTAATTCAGCTTCATCCCATAAAAAAGTGTTTAGTTAAGTGAAGCCGCTTCAAAAAAAGTTGAAACTACTTCCTTTTGGCTATCAAATAGGCCGTAAAGTTTTCCAAAATGCATTGTATCTTGGGAGAAAGCTATATACATGGAATGCTAGTTATATCTAATTACGGGTATACTCTGAATCATGTAGAAACCTTTAGAGAGCATTGCAGAATGATTGTTCATGATAGCTGAAAAAAGGAAGACAAATCAGACACAAAACGTATCCATGCAAGCTATTAGTATGTATTGGATAGGGGAAGCATTAGATTTTGTTTTCAAAAGTGAGCACACCAACAAAAGTTTTTACAGTTCCATTTAGTTCTTTGAATGAGTGAAAACCTATAAACTTAAGCTTTTAAGTCAGTCGATAACTAGAGGTAAATCATGATATTAGAGTTAGAGGTTTCAAATTTGAATCTTGGTGACTGTCAATTTTCAAAAGCATAATTTTTTTTTTTTGAATTGCATATGCTAAATTCTATGCCATAAAACAAATAAGCTTGCATGGTAGAGGATCCTACTCGTGCATTAGCAAAGGAGTCTTTAAGGAGCATGTAAGCTCGAAAAATGCCTACTACAGAGGTATGAATATAAATTATGGAAATCAATAATAGTTTTTTCTAAGGCAGATTAAATTTACAGAACTCATTAACACGATTACATATTAAACTATATTTTCTGTGGCACAATATTTCCCATAAGCACAAATGCTTATGGTCAATAGCATATTCCGCATGAGGGAAATTACAATTCAATTAGGGGAGTCACATCTTTATTTTTTGTGATGTCTTGCATTAAACATGCTTAAATATACATTTTTAAATTTTTTTTGAAAATCTTAAGCGAGAGCAACTAGAGCTTCAGCTCAAGATTTATTGCTTTTGTAGCAGTGCAAAAAACTATATTAAAAAAGACTATAGTAACCACGTAATCTAGATATAGATTATAGCTTCGGAGTAACATCAAGGTAAATTTCTATTAAGAAAAAGGTCTCTGAAGTTGAAAGAAATTTCTTTAAAAAAAATTTAGTTAATATTTTATTAATCATTTCATGTAGCCACTAGGTCTCTAAATTGACCTCTATTTTACCAACCCCAAAAGTTTTATTGCAGGAGATGTTTTTATCATTTACTCTACCAAAATGTTATTTTTTTGTTAAAACTCAATAAAAACGATCACATTTAAAAAATAAATTTAAAAACCCAATGACCAATAAACCAAATATGGCCAAAAAAGGAAATTGAAACAATTAAAAAAAAAAGAAGCAGAAAAAGCTATATCCAAATGTCATTTACTGACTTTTATTCAAATCTTGTGTTTTGAATTATCCATATAGGTATTTTGCCCAATTGCAGATACTATATTCCAATAATCCATAAAAACTGATAGAGAACCTAAATTGAAATCCCGCAGGATCATCAACAAGAAATGCAAAGTGCTATTATGCGGTAGAGCTCATGTGAAGAGCTACCAAAGAGGCATAAGCTCCATCTTTGATGGTAATCAAAGCTTCGTGTTTTCCTTTCTCTATGATTACTCCATTTTTAACAACAGCAATGAGATCGGCATTCTTGATGGTAGTGAGCCGGTGAGCAACCACCAGTGTTGTTCGGTTGACCATCACTCTGTCCAATGCATCTTGGATAATTCTTTCAGATTCGACATCGAGTGCGCTGGTAGCCTCATCTAGAAGCATGATCTTTGGATCTTTTACTATGGCACGTGCAATAGCTACTCTTTGTTTCTGACCTCCGGATAGTTGGATTCCTCTCTCACCTACCACTGTGTCATAGCCCTGCAGTTATGTTTCTCAAGATCATTAATTATTCCTCTCTCACCTACCACTGTTAGCAAGTTGTAAGCAAAATAAATTCAGTTAGCTTCTTATGCATGACAAATTAGTCCTAGTTAGCTGAGAGAAACAACTAAACAACTGAGTTACATACCCACCCTTAAAATACTGCTGATTTATCCATTTTACATCAAAAACTTCAATATCATGTGTAGACCCCCAAAATCAATATTAATATAATCAGTCAATCCTCCATCTTACTTCAGATGTTTTTACAAATGATGCCTGAGTTCTGACATTTTCACTGGAATATAGCGGTCTACACCAAGTGCACATCTGTGCCTTGGTTTCTTTCTGTTAATTGCCACCAATCATAGCAGAGGCAAAAATGACATCTATTTCTTTCCACTACTTGTCAGATTCTGAAGAAAAAGAAACTGGAATCTGGCCATCCAAGGTGGACATCGTTGAGTCCACAAGGTGCGGCTGGGCCGGCATTAGGTCTTAAGAGAAGGGTGGAAAAACATTTCCTAATTTGTTGTATTATTGAGGTTTGGGGATCTAGGATTAATGTTAAAATGTTGTCAGTCGAACAAGTAACTAGCAAGCTATCAGAAGTAGGTATAAAATTGCCCTACTAAACTAATGCCTCATTCATGTGGTTCTATACTCAGATCCGCACACGCACGTTGTCAAATGTAAGATAGAAAAGAAATTTGATAAACAATTTGATGAAATAATTTCAGAAGAATGATATATGTTAGTAGTTCGTAAATGTGAACAAACCTGCTGTAAACTACACACAAAGTTGTGGGCATTTGCCACCTCTGCTGCTGATAAAATTTCAGACTCAGTGGCTTTCCCTTCCTTTCCGTAGGCTATGTTCACTCGAATTGTATCATTGAACAAGACTGGTTCTTGACTCACTAAACCCATCTGCTGTCTCAACCATCTGAGCTGAAATCTTTGCAGTTCTATCCCATCAAGGAGTATATGGCCTGAATCTGGATCATAAAATCTCTGTAGCAGAGCTATTGCTGTTGATTTTCCGCTTCCACTCTCACCAACCAATGCAACAGTCTGTCAAGCAGAATGAAAGCTATTAGAATTGCAAGCTTGGTTAAATGAGTTCATGGCTTATACATTTTTCTTTTCCATTTCTTATAATTCTCTTTTTCCTAAAAGGTAAAGATTTTCTTTTTCATGTGGCGAGAAATGTGTTACCTTTCCGGATTGAATAGATAAGCATAGATCCTGAAAAATCTGGACATCAGGTCTAGTGGCATACTTGAAACTAATATGTTGAAATTCAATGTTTCCTTCAAGTGATTGTAAAATCATGCCAGAATCATCATCAGGGTCGATCTTAGATTTACGATCCAATAATGCAAACACAGAAGCTGTAGCAGATTTAGCTTTGCTAGAATCTGGTACTAGGGAGCTTGATTGTGAAATTTCAATGGCTGCCATCGCTAATGCAAAGAAAACCTGCATGGAAGATCAAACCAAGAGATCAGGTTTAGCAAATGTAACATTGTCATCATCAAATGTCTTATTTCAGCTATTTGAGATCAACTTAGGATACATCACGAGCTCATTGAGATAATAAAGCTGCGGAAATTGATTTTTTCAAACTTCATCAATCCAAGCAAATGTTGTTTACTTTTAATTCAACTTTTTATTCTTCCCTCCTCTACGACTTCCTAAATTATTCAAGTAAGAGTGAAAACCAATCCTTACAAGTGGTGTTGTGGCAAAGTTAACAGAATAGTGGAAGCTGAGTGGCAAAAGAAGACAAAATCAATATGAAACTACAGATCAATGATTACTTATATCCAAAGAATATACACCATCCTCTTTCGTGACATAAAATAGGCGAATTCCAACTTGTTCGTTTGACATGAAGTGTTGCAAGATGCTTCACACGCATTAAGATGAAGCAGCACCAACGACATGATATATGAGAAAATCATGGCAGCTCTTATGAAAATGTTTTCAAATATGCAAAAAAAAAACTACCTTGCAAACAGAAGATATTTCAAGGCTTACACAAACATGTTCAAATGTTCATAACAGCATCGTTATCTAAAACCTAGAGTGCGGAGATTAGATTCTGAGATAACATGTTAAAAAAAAAGAAGAGGGTGAATAAAATGCTAGAAAAAGAAACGGAGCAATGCCCCTACGAAGAAAATTGCGATAAGTCTATTTGAAAAGAATTTGTCATAATTACGATTAAAGGTTGGAAATGTGTCCAGAATGGGCACTTGAAAATTAAGTCATGCAAACAAAAAGTCATACTACAGAATCTCTCATTGCTAATGCTAATATGAAATGGTCTCAAGTTTTTAACAATTCTATGCAATTATGATTCATAGATTCAATAATTATTACGGTCAAGAGAATTATTGAAAATCTACTTGTTGTATGATCAAATTACCGTGTCATCTTAACCGGACATGTAGAGGAACATTAGAATGAGAGCTACCTCTAAATATTCTTGAATTTGGATTATTCATTTGATTCTGAGTCATCAATTAAGCCAAACAGATGCAGAGTCATTTGGCCGAATTATCTAATCACCCAATCAAATAGCTCCCTCGTATACCTTACCCAAACAGGCTATTCAAATTCCTTTCACTTCTTTTTCACCCTTTTTGATAGAAAAATTAATGCAACTTTATCCAGCTATACTCCCTCAGCATGGTACACAGATTCCTTCAAGGGATAGCTTCTTGGTATGAGCTAGCCTTACAGTAAGCCCATATTCAAGAAACTCTCCATTAATGAGATCACTTACTCCTCTCTATCTATAATTACTCACATTTAATGAAAAAAAAGTGATTCCTTTTCATGCTCTGAAATAGTTGAAGGTTGTACTGCTGAAGGAAAGTTACTAGACTTAAAATATTTGGAAAATTGGTTTTCGTCAAGGCTTTGGTTCAGGAAATAAAGGACTTTTAATTCTGTAGAGGCTGAAAGAGCTTGAATTATAAAAAAATGTTGAAATTAGTACAAGCATTAAATATAAGAGGTCTAGACTACATAAATATAGTTGGCCAACATGAGTAAATATCTATCGCACATGAGATAGTGTGCGTTTGAAGATTACTAGAGTTTTGATCCTGATTCTAAGCATGAAATTTAGATAAGAAAGCTAAACAATTAAATTAGAATGTGGCCAAATATATTATTCGTAATATGAATGGCCTAATTCAGCGATAATTTAATTTTTAGATCTCTGATTACCAACTGGTCTAAATGTTCAAGCCTGTAGATTTATGGTTTAAGGGCATATTTGGCAATTACCTAAAAAGGGCCAAAATATTTTTTAATAATATTTTAAATTTATTATAAATTTTAATAACTTTATTTCACATTCAACACAAATTTCAACCTTAAAAATTAACTTCATTTCACATCCAACACAAATTCCAACCTTAAAATCAACTTTATTTCACATCATACACACCTCCCAATATTAAAATAAATTTCTTTCCTATCAACTCTATAAAATGAAATATTTTCTCTTTCTTTACCTAAATTTATCTTCCAACCAAACAAACCCTAAGAATAACTTTATATTCTAACACGCTTCCTCATGTATAAGTTTATTTGTTTTACAGCGTGGAGTTTAGTATAGGTATTTTTTTACTTTATGCAAGAAATAAAGGTTATTATCGGGGTTTAAACTTGAGATCTTCTAGCTTTGATACCATATTATATCTCTGATTGCTAATTGACCTAAAAGCTTAAACTTATATATCATAGTATAAGAATAATTTTATATTCTAATATTAACAATGTCATTCCGCATTAGTTGCGAAACTCCATTCCAATTGACGGTAACATTTATTGTATGATACATATCGAATATATTCTATTGCTAAAATACTTAATGTGATCATTGACTTGAATACATATTTTGCTGAATCACATAAAACTTTTTACTACTTCGATATTCAATAGTGTAATTTCATCTTAAAATTTTCAGCTTAAACAAAACATAAAACTTCACACTACTAATAACTAATCACTTTTATTCCTTTTCCTTTCACGCAAAATTCATCACAAGCAAGCCATTAGGAAATGATTTCGCAACTCTCCTCTAAGTTAATAAATGCCTAAGTTTGAAAATGTAAACCAAAATGACCAACATATGATAGTTTTTATTGTTTGGAATATTTAAATGAATGTTTCATTAAAATATACAGAAACTCGAAAACATGATGAAGCAATAACATAAATAGAAAGTGATTTACCCGAAAGACTTTGTCAAATGTTGTCTTCCCATCCTGAACTAGGTGAGCTCCTGCATAAAAACCAGTAGCATATACACAAAAAAGCAAGAAGAAAGAAACCCCAAAACCAATTCCACTAATCACTCCTTGTTTCATTCCAGCTCTCATGGGAACTTCACTTTTCTTCTTATATAAATCCATAATCTTCTCTTCAGCTGAGAATGAAGCAATCGTCCTTATGTTTCCTACTGCATCATTTGCTACCTGACTAGCTTCCTCATACATCATCTGCAAGAATATAAGATATAATTTTATATCTCATTCAAATAATAGCAAAATATCAACGTAATAAGTATTTCGAGACCATAGCTCATTAAGAATGCTAATGAATTTGTATAGACAAACCTTTGCGTCAGCACTAAATCCTTTGATGACTTTCATTTGGATCCATCCATTAAGGCCTATTATAGGGACCATTGCCAAAACGACAAGAGTCATTTGCCAGTTAGCGACAAAAGCAATTATCAAACCAAAAATTAAGGTAGTGATATTTTGAACTATCAATGCTAATGCATCACCAACAAGACCTCTAACTGTGGCTGCATCAGTTGATAACCGTGCACCAATTGCACCGCTCGAGTTTTCGGGATTATCAAACCACGCTATCTCCATATTAATTGCCTTCTCAAATGTCATTAATCGAATCCTTCTAATCAATCGAGAGCCAGCCACACCAAAAAAGAATGTTCTTGCTGGATATACTATAAGGGAAATTACTCCAACTTTTAAGAACATTAATGCCCAAAACGTAGAATCTTTCTCGAGCTTAGGTGGTGGTTGATAGAAAGCATTAATAACACTAGATAAAAGCACTCCAAAAACGGGAAATACAAGACCATTAATGATTGTAGATATCAGACCGAGTAGCAAAATTGGAATCTCTGATTTGTTAAGATAGGCAAGGCGTCGGATTGAGACTTTCTTCATTTTCTCAAAAGTATTAGTGGTCAACTCCTCAGAAGCACTTCCTTGACTTTCAATTCCAATTGGCAAACCAAGCACTATCGAGAATGAATTCCTACGGCTGCTATGCCCCAATGATGAGCCCCTACTGACAGAGCGTTTTAAGGATATATGTTGACTTGAATGCCCTTCATCAGCTGAAATGATAGTTTTATCATTATTAAAAGTCTGGATCATTTCTTGTAGGCGGATAAGTCGGCTATATGTTCCATTTGTGTCTTGCACAAGCTCCGAATGTGAGCCTATTCAAAATAAAAATGACAAAAAAAGAAATATTAGAATTACTTCAAATGAAGAAAAATGTTTTAAAAAAGAAACTGTGCACAACAATGTAAAATTTCATTCACAGTTTCATTCACAATGTGCTCTCAACGAAAAATTATTTAATAAATTTACAAGTCCAATTGAAATTGAACCTTTTTCAACAATAGATCCGCGATGTATGACAGCAACAGTATCAGCATTTCTCACTGTGCTAAGACGATGAGCAACTACTACAGTAGTTCGATTCATCATGACTCTATCAAGCGCCTCCTTCACAATTTGTTCAGATTCCACATCGAGAGCACTAGTTGCCTCGTCTAGTAGCAATATTCTTGGGTTCTTCAGTATAGCTCGAGCAATGGCGATTCTTTGCTTCTGCCCCCCGGACAATTGAGTTCCATGCTCACCTACCATTGTATCAAGTCCCTGAGGATTATGAACAAACCCAATTTTACTTGTATGCATTATGTTTCATCTACATAATTCAATAAAATAAGTTACTAGAGGTCCAAACAAACCTGAGGCATCTTGTCAATAAACTTTGAAGCATATGCTAGTTCAGTAGCAGCCATGATTTCTTCCGTGGTTGAATCATCTTTGCCATAGGCGATATTCTCCCTAATGGTTGACGTGAATAGAATAGGTTCCTGACTAACAAGCCCAATTTTACCCCTAAGCCATCTAACTTGGAACTCTTTAATATTTATACCATCAATGAGGACTTCACCAGCTTGTGGATCATAAAATCTTTCCATCAAACTAATCACCGTCGACTTCCCACTTCCACTCTCTCCAACTAATGCAGTAGTTGTACCGCTATCAATTGAAAGAGATAAACCTTTGAATATTTGTTCGTTAGGTCTAGTTGGATAGCTAAAGTATACATCTTTGAATTCAATATCTCCATGAATTTCATGAAATGTTTTCCCAATTGTATCATAAGCATCGATTTCTGGCTTTCGGCTGATAGTCTCAAACATTTTATATGCTGCCGCTTGGCCTACAGCAAAAGCTGTCATGCAGGGTGATGCTTGGCCTAAAGAGCTGGATACATAAATCAAAATATCCTTATGAATCATAATGTTAATAAGAACTATGCTATCGCCACTATCACGATTATAATTAACCAAGTACATACACTCATATTTATGTATATCTATATATGTACTTCAGTTATAATTATACGAAAAAAGTAGTTTTGTCCCAATTTTTATGAGTATCTATAATTTGGTCTCTCAAATTTCAAATTCACCATTTTTAGGACCAAACTGCTTTTTTTCCATCCAAACAAACTAAAGGGTATTGTGCCATTTTACCTGTCACTAACAGTGTTGCAGCCCTAAAAGAAAAATTACTTGTCAACGCATAAGAATAAGAGAGATGAATTTAAAAAATTAGCCGACAAAATTGTAAATAACCTAAAACATAATGACCCAATTGCTTTTTACGCTATCCTTACATGGATAGTAGATGTCACCCTTTCTGTACTATTTAATTTTATTAAACAAAAATATATTAACCTTTTATTGAGAATTTTCAATCATCAATTGATAACTTTTCAAAACAAATTAGCCAAATTATGGAAATATTTTTTTTTGCATAAGAAACTCTTCATATGCAAGAAAAGAAAATAGCCAAATTATGGAAATAACTTTTTTTTTGGCATAAAAACGCTTCACATGCAAGAAACTTACTACGAACCAACCAGGATTGCGAATATAACATTGATGATATTTGCACCGTTGTAATGTTTGTTTTTGTCGAGAATTAGCTTTCCTCCATACCAAATGCCCAAAGAGTATCCACAAAAAAAAAAGAAAAAGACAATGCCAAGTCCCAATCCAATAGCTAGCCCCTCATGAACACTTGACGTATACGCCTTTTTTAGTGCATTATTGTAATTGTTTACTGAAAGCTTTTCCCCAGTGAAGGAAGCCACCTACATACACAAGTACAAAATAAAAGAATAATGGTTGCTATATGTTTGTGTAAGATGGATATGACTACATACATTCATGTGTGTATACTCTAAAAAGCATTTACAACTTACTGTTCTTATGGAGCTAATTGTTTGCTCCACAACAACTGCAGCATCACCATAGGCTGTTTGACCCCTTGAGGCCATCTTTGCCACCACTTTGGACATTATTGAACCAGCAATCACAAGAGGCGGAATAATGGATAGCATCACAAGGGCTAAAAGCCATCCTTGTATAAAAGCAACTATGAAGCCCCCAAAAAATGTTGATATTAGCTGAATAAATTTACCAACCTGTTACATTGTTCAAAGGTAAACACCATATTGAGCAACTTGCTCTTTTTGCATATAATTAAATGCATTAGTGTTATACACACCTTCTCACCCATGGCATCTTGGATTAAAATAGTGTCCCCTGACATCCTTTCGATGACTTCTCCCTTGTTTGTCTCCCTATCAAAGAATGCAACTTCTTGCCTTAATATGTTTTTCAGGTATAAATTTCTTATCCTAGAAGCTTGCCTCTCTCCAGTGGCCATCCAGCATGCCACCTCTGAAAAAATAAAGCGTTAACCCACTTCTCAAAAGAAAGATCATTTATTATAGTTTAGCAACCGTTGGATCATTAACAAATTATGTGGAAAGATATACTTACGAAGAAAGGATGCCACTCCTGAGCCAATTGCTAAATATACAAACTTGAGTGATACCTGTAGAACATAAAATGAAAAAAAAAAAAAACAGAAAATATGGCCACATTAATTAGAATGAAGAAAATTTTACACTAAATGTATGACTTTAGAGTGTTTAATTCTGAAAAATATAAGCTGGCGGGAGTGAAAGGATAGAGCAAAATTGTTCTATGTGCTATATTTTTCCAATTATTTGATGGAGTAAAAGCATGAAAACATCGATCAGGGGAGCAAACCTTTGAAACTCTGTGAACAACATCATGGCGGCTTGCTGCTCCTCCAAAAGAATCTATCAAATTGCCAGACAGAACAGTCATTAGAGGCAAAGCTGCCCCATTCGCCATAGCTCCGACTGACCCAAGGATCATCAGAAATATATCAGTCAAATCAGCAAAAGAGAACAACTTGAAGAAGGGGACAGTGTTTTGATTCTCCTCCTTCCCACCGTCTTTGTCCTCTTTCTTTTCACACCCTTTTACCACTGAGCTGTTGAATGATGAAGCCTCATGATTATTTTCTAGATCATCAGGCCCTTTATTCACTTGTGTTTTCACCTCCACTGAAGAACTAATATTGTCCTCACGCTCCATGCCCATTCAGGTCCTCACTCCTGGAGAGATTTAAGCTCTCAACAATGCTGTTCTTGCATGCTTATATGAGAGTTAGTATCATCCAAATGAAGGAAAACAAACGACTAAATATTGCAATTGATCTTTACAACTTGTTAAATATTATTCTCTCTGGAAAGACACCATGATAATATAATTAACAGAAGATATTCCAACTACAAACTTCTAAAAGAGAAGAGGAAGCCCAGCCACTATTTTTCTTTTCAAACAACACGGGGACCTACTCCCAAAAACCACAAATATTACTACATGTTATAGTCATGAGAATGATGAGATTCTAGGTTTTTCTTCTCTCAAGAGGAGGAGCCTAGCTAGTAGTATATCAATTCAAATCTTGCTGTTTAAGAAACCATTCAGCCATCTTAACACATTAATCAACCATCATGCAAGATTATGGCTAAAATCAAAATCTCAAGAAAGTACTTAATGTAAGTCTAATTGAAGAAAAAACTGAGACTCCAAATAACAAAGCAAGAAGGGAAAGTAATGAACCCCTTGAAAGCGACCACGTCCCGACCACTAACCCCCGGAAAAGAGCGGAAAACGGCACGGCAGTCTTTGGAAAAGAAGATGACGGCATTCCCCTTCACAGAACAAGCTGGAAAAGAGCGGGAAGCATGGAATTCATTAGTCGGAAGAGAATTTGGCACATTTTGAGAGCTCCTATATTTATACTTGAATATTTCAGATTTATTTTTAAAAATACGTTGAGCTTAAATTTAAAAATAATAAAATTAAGTGAATGCTGAATCAAATTTATATTCTCATATTAGTATTATTAAAATACATGCAGCCTTATAAATTAACTTTGGTGTATTTAGAGGAATATTATATTATATTTTATTATATTATATCATATTATTTTTAAAAAATAATTATTTAAATTAATAAAATATATAAATAATTTAATAAAAATTATAAAATTATCACTTAAAAAATGACAAGGGCAAAAAGAATGGAATTCATTAGACCGGCGACTAGCATTTGGTACATTGTGAGAGCTATTGAGGCCGACATTTATGCTTAAATATTTCACGTTTGTTTTCAAAAATAGGTTGAGCTCAAGTTTAAAAACAACAAAATTTAGTAGATGCTGAATCAAACTTATATTCTCATATTAGTATCTATTAAAATAAATGCGGCCTTACAAATTGACTTTGGTGTGTTTAATGGGATATTATATTTATATTATAGCAAATTATTTTTTTAAAAATTATTTAATTTAATAATATGTATAAAGAATTTAACAAAAATTATAAAAATATCATTTAAAAAATAACAAGAGCGAAAAGAATAGAATTCATTAGACCGACGAAAAGCATTTGGCACATTGCGAGAGCTATTGAGGCCGACATTTATGCTTGAATATTTTACGTTTATCTTTAAAAATGAGTTGAGCTCAAGTTTAAAAATAATAAAATTGAGTGGATACTGAATCATGCTTATATTCTCATATTAGTATCTATTAAAAAAAGAGAGAATTACATACATACCCCTTAAATCATCTTGAATTACATATTAAACCCCGAATTTTTTAATTTTATAACTTAACCCCCTAAATCATCCAAAAATAACATATTTAGGTCTTTCTCAAGATTTTTAAAGGATATATTTTGCTGATTTATAATTATTTGAATGCTTATTATCAATAATATGTATATACAAATATTATAAACATATTTGCAAATACATGTATTCTATTAGTTTTTATTTTTGGATGATTTAGGGGGTTAAGTTGTAAAATTAAGAAATGAGGAGTTTAATATGTAATTCAAGATGATTTAAGGGGTATGTATGTAAATGCCCCTTAAAAAAAATGAGATTTTACAAATTGACTTTAGTGTGTTTAGTGGAATATTATATTTTTATTATAATATATTATTCTAAAAAAAATTATTTAATTAAATAATATGTATTTATAAAATTATCGCTTAAAAAATAACAAGTTGAAAAAGAATGGAATTCATTAGACCGTCGAAGAGCATTTAGCACAATGTGAGAGCTATTGAGGCCGATATTTATGCTTAAATATTTCACGTTTGTCTTCAAAAGCAGGTTGAGCTCAAGTTCAAAAATAAAAAAAAATTGAGTGGATACTGAATCAAGCTTATATTCTCAAATTAGTATATATTAAAATACATGCGGCCTTACAAATTGAATTTGTTGTGTTTAGTGGGATATTATATTTATATTATATCATATATATTTTAAAAAAATAATTATTTAATTTAATAATATGTATAAATAATTTAATAAAATTTATAAAACTATCACTTAAAAAATAACAAGAGCAAAAAGAATGGAATTCAACGATGAAGAGCAATTGGCACATCATGAAAGCTATTTAGGGCTATATTTATGCTTGAATATTTCACGTTTGTCTTCAAAAATAAGTTGAGCTCAAGTTTGAAAATAATAAAATTGAGTGGATGCTGAATCAAACTTATATTCTCATATTAGTATGTATTAAAATAAATGCAGCTTTACAAATTGACTTTGGTATATTTCGTGGGATATTATATTTATACTATATCATATTGTTTTAAAAAAATAATTATTTAATTTAATAAAAATTTAAAATTATTGCTTAAAAAATAACAAGTGGAAAAAAAATAAAATTCATTAGACCGATGAAGAGCATTTGAAACATTGTGAGAGCTATTGAGGCAGACATTTATGCTTGAATATTTCACGTTTATTTTCAAAAATGAGTTGAGCTCAAGTTAAAAATAAAATAAAATTAAGTGGATGCTGAATATAGCTTTAGAAATAACATAATTGACTGGATGCTGAATAGAGCTTTAGAAATAACAAAATAGAGTGGATGCTGAATCAAGCTTATATTCTCATATTAGTATCGATAAAAATAAATGTAGCCTTACAAATTGACTTTGGCGTGTTTAGTGGGAAATTATATTTATATTATATCATATTATTTTAAAAAAATGATTATTTAAAATAATAATATGTATAAATAAATTAAAAAATTTATAAAATTATCACGTAAAGAATAACAAGTGGGAAAAGAATGGAATTCATTCAACCGATGAAGGACATTTGGCACATTGTGAGAGCTACTGAGGTCAATATTTATGATTGAATATTTCACGTTTCTCTTCAAAAACTAGTTGAGCTCTTGTTTAAAAATAACAAAATTGAGTAGATGCTGAATCAAGCTTATATTCTCATATTAGTTTCAAATAAAATAAATGCGGTCTTACAAATTGACTTTGGTGTGTTTACTGGGACATTATATTTATATTATATCATATTAATTTTTAAATTTTTTTTTAATTTAGTAATATGCAAAAATAATTTAATAAAAATTATAAAATTATCCCTTAAAAAATAACAAGCTAGAGAAGAATAGAATTTATTACACCGATGAGGAGTATTTGGCACATTGTGAGAGCTATTGTGTATGACATTTATGCTTGAATATTTCACATTTATCTTCAAAAATGAGTTGAGTTCAAATTTAAAAATAACAAAATTGAGTGGACGCTGAATCAAGCTTATATTCTCATATTAGTATCTATTAAAATAAATGTGACTTTATAAATTGACTTTAGTGTTTTTAGTGGGATATTAAATTTATATTATAGCAAATTATTTTAAAAAAATAAATATTTAATTTAATAATATTTATAAATAATTTAATAAAAATTATAAAATTATTGTGAAAAAATTAACAAGCGGGAAATGAATGGAATTTCATTAAACCGACGAAGAGCATTTGGCACATTCTGAGAGCTATTGAGGTCGAAATTTATGCTTCAATATTTCAGGTTAGTCTTAAAAAATGAGTTGAGCACAATTTTAAAAAAAATAAAATTTAGTTGATATATGCTGAATCAAGCTTATATTCTTATATTAATATCTATTAAAATAAATGCGGCCTTACAAATTAACTTTGGTGTGTTCAGTGAGATATTACATTTATATTATATCATATTATTTTTTAAAAAAATTATTTAATTTATCAATATGTATAAATAATTTAATAAAAATTATAAAATTTCACTTAAAAAATAACAAGCTGGAAAAGAATGGAAATCATTAGAACGACGAAGAGAAATTGACATATTGTGAGAGCTATTAAGGCTGGCATTAATGCTTGAATATTTCACGTTGTCCTCAAAAATGTATTGAGCTCAAGTCTAGAAATAAAGAAATTGAGTTGATACTGAATCAAGCTTATATTATCATATTACTATCGATTAAAATAAATGTGATCTTACAAATTGATTTTGGTGTGTTTAGTGGGATAATATATTTTTATTATACCATATTATTTAAAAAATAATAATTATATCATATAATAATATTTATAAATAATTTAATAAAAATCATAAAATTATCGCTTAAAAAATAACAAGCGGGAAAAGAATGAAATTTCATTAGACCGACGAAGAGCATTTGGCACATTCTAAGAGGTATTGAGGCCGACATTTATGCTTGAATATTTCACGTTTGTCTTAAAAAATGAGTTGAGCTCAAGTTTAAAAATAACAAAATTGAATGGATATATGTTGAATCAAGCTTATATTCTCATATTAATATCGATAAAAATAAATGTGGCCTTACAAATTGACTTTGGTGTGTTTAGTGAGATATGATATTTATATTATATTATATTATTTTAAAAAATAATAATTTATTTAGTAATATCTATAAATAATTTAATAAAAATTTATAAAATTATCGTTTGAAAAATAACTAGTGGGAAAAGAATGGAATTCATTAGATAGACGAAGAGCCTTTGGCATAATGTGAGAGCTATTGAGGTCGATATTTATGCTTGAATATTTCACATTTGTCTTCAAAAATGAGTTGAGCTCAAGTTTACATATAACAAAATTGAGTGGATGCTGAATGAAGCTTATATTCTCATATTAGTATCGATTAAAATAAATGCATCTTTACAAATTGACTTTGGTGTATTTAGTGGGATATTATATCTATATTATATCATATTATTTTAAAAAATAACTATTTAATTTAGTAACATGTATAAATAATTTAATAAAAATTAAAAAATTATTGCTTAAAAAAAAGCAAGCGGGAAAAGAATGTAATTTATTAGACCGACGAAAAGCATTTGGCATATTGTGAGAGCT
>KZ451918.1:1137862-1205423 GCA_002786265.1 Apostasia shenzhenica
CCCTCTTCTGTTGGGGTTTCGACCCCTCTCTGGATCAGGCTACCTCCGCTCCCCCCTTACTGTATGGTAAGGAGAACCTAAGCTAGAATTCTTCTGAAATGGTTGCCGTTATGCTCGACCTATCACCGCCAACTGAGAAAATTGCTGCACGGCATTTGTTTAGGCTCAACCTAATCCAACCCTACACGAATCTGGATCAACGAGCCACAAGGCAAGTCTATTCAACAGAGTAGAGGAATCACTCTTGCTTGCCTTCAAATTGTGAGTAGTCTGGCATAGAGCATCAGATTGCCTCTATAGGCGCGAAAAACACAACCCCTACCAAACCCACCCCACCTCGTTCACCTCATATACATGAGGACACTAACACTGTAATCAAGCCCCTATGTGGATCTACAACCTCCATTAACTCACCCATCATACACCAAATCTACAAACCAATCACGACCATTCGGAATACAGACAAATGAATGTTGTCCGGCTGCTCGTACCAAACAGACGCAGAAACCACTATAGATGCTGAAGTAACACACACCTGCCAACCAACATTCCCATTCAAGCCTACACCGTCATCCTCTAACAACCACTCCGGCAACAACAAACACTGCACCCCAGAAGTACAGATGTCGACAGCAACATACTAGCGACCTCAAGCCCACAAAACACCAACCAACAGCAAAAAAATTTGCAGTAATAGTGTATTGCAGAAACTGCAAATCCAAGCAAGCGAAACCTGGTACAACACAAACAGGGAAAAGACTGCTGCCAGAACAAGCCAAAATAGCCTACAAAGTTGCAGAATAGTGCAGTTTTTCAGCCAAAAGTGCAAAGACACAGCAACACTGTAAACTTCATACAGCATTAACCGCAATAAGAAATCTGTTGCCGGCAGAGCAGAATGAGGACTTGCAGAACCTCAAAACAGTGCCAGATTTTATAATTCCTCAGTGATAACACCCAAATACCAGTTAATTGCAGCCACCGAAATAAAAACAAAATTGTTGGAGACACCAAACGATTGACAGTGGAAGCCCACCACCAGTGACTGCTGCAACCCACAGATACAAATGGTTCTTCCGTCCAGGCATATAACCCTTTTTTCCTTTGACATGAGCTTGCTTGACTGAGGCATCTCAGCCAATCCGTTACCCGTCCTGCAGCCCCCTTTGTACCACGAAAAGCAGAATTTCCCCATGCGGAAAAGCTTCTTCCCCAGTGCCAACAACTGCAAAAAGTAGGAGTAGAAGATCAAATAAACATTGGAGAGAGAACTCCGCTAATCTCAAGAGCAGTACAACTCCAGCAGCTGATGCACTTAAATAAAGAAGATAGGAGACCCGAGCTATACAATATGGAGATTCCCTCCCGCATCACAACCTCTCTCCTTCCCCCCCAATGAATAAGTCATCTTTGGAATTGCCCGCGGAGTAAAAACCGCTTCGCAATCACCTCACTTTTAGAAGCACTACCGTAGTGATTTGTCTGGGGAAACCAAGTTCAGTTTTCTCGAGAAGAAAGCTGACATAACTATTAGACTAGTCGGAACTTTATTGACCGTCTGGGTAATCAAGTGCATTATGGTTTGGCTCAACCACATCACCAGGCTCCAAGTCTATCAACCTAACAAGCAAATGTTTATTGCTAAGGCTACCTTATGGTCAACAACGTGCACTTTTTGTGTTTATGCGCAAAGATTACATCGAGCATCAATTATTGTATAGCATTTCTCCACTGTTAAGATCTAAGATTCTGGCCATTCTGGGTGACTTCAACTGCATTCTTTGCAAGACGACAGCGAGATGCAAGCCTTTTACCCCTACAACCCCACAATGAATTTTGCCAGTCTTCCTAGCCAACAATATTCTCATGATAGCTGGAATGGGTGCAGCTACAGTTCATTGCAACAACAAAAAGGGCAAAGCTCGTATGGTCAGATTAGACAAAGTCTGCTCAACTCAGCCTTATCTCTCTTCGGCTTGCTGTTACTCACTTAACCAAAATGGGTCAGATCATGCCCGCTTTGCAAGCTAGAAACTTGGACGTTTAAAACCAATGCCAGCATCCTGAAATTTAAGAATTCGATGACGAAGAAGGTTCCCAGAGTTTTTAGGGATTAGCAAAAACCTTCCCATGCAGTCCGCCGCATTCTCAATCACAAGTTTGCGCCGGCACCTCCTGCCCTTCAAGATTGGGCAGCGGAAGAAGTTGGATATTCACGCCAACAAGATCTGAGAACAGACATTGCAGAGTTCGCTAAGGATCAACCCACTGGCCTGAACGACAGTAATTGAACTGTCTTTTACGTGTGAGAACAACACCACGCACTAGTAGTACTAGACATGGTTTACCAAAGGGCCAAAAGTGAAGTTGGCCAAGCGGGATCGAACACTTTTTTCCATAAACTGCAAACATGCAGAGCCCGTCTACCAACCACATCCACCGCTTAGGTGCAAATGGTGAGAAATCACGGCCAAAGAAGGGACCAAGATCTGCTTTGTTGACACTTCTCCTCAAAATGGAAGCCCCTCATTGCCCCTCTGCCTCGAGCGAGCAACCCCCACCCAAACTAGACCTCAAGAAAATGCCCTCAGATCAACTCACCTGTCTGCAATGAGGAGTTAGCTGCTTATCAATCTCTGGCAAACAACAAAGCCGCCTGCATCAGCATAACAGATCATTCTTAAGGCTTACTAGAGTCTACCCAGCTCGATGTCTGCACTGTGTTCATCATTCTTCCATTATGGTTCCATCCAAAGCGATTGGAAGAACCTAGTGTCCTTATTCCTAAAGCAGGTGCTGAACTCCCCCTCCCAATTCACTATTAGCCTCTGCACAACATCTTACAAGTCATTGTCAAAATCCTTTCAATCATTGTAAGGAGTTCCTCAGCTCTCACATCCTCAGGAACAAGGAGATTTTGTTCCGGGCCTTGCATGCGTGACAAACTGCCTGCTAGCACAGTGATATCATGCAGAAAAAGTTTACTTCCTCTGAAATCCTCACTGCTACATGTCCAGTCAAAGTTAATATGTGAGCCAGGCCTACACAAATAGTGGATTTTACAAAACAATTCATCAGCACTGGCTTCCCTTACAAACTAGCAAAGGCCTTACTGTGTTGAGAAAGCTCCAAATTGCCTTGAGATAAAGGACCGAAATCCTAACTGGATAGAAGCAACTGTGGCTTCCTCCAGCTTGCCCTTTGTCTCCGTTATTTCATTCCTGCTCTGGAATTCTTTCCCTCCTTATTAACCAACACCGAATAGAGATGACCTCTGGGACCGAACTACAGCTACATGGCCCTTAATTCACCCACCTTTGTTTCTGAGGCATTCTCATGTTCCCCCGCCACATGCCAGACCGTCAAATTTACCTAACATTATTCGATACTTATTAGTTGTCTGGAACAGAAAATCCAATAAGGCTAAGTCCGTCCATTTTTTTGAGCAAGATAGATGAAGATAGCAGAATGCGTATGATTGCTAACAAATGGGATTTAAGCAAGATGAGAGCATACGGCATTCCGTCATCATCGAAGCCAATTAAAGCGATTTCAGATATATTGATTCACGTTAGGGAAGAATTTCTCTGGGCACCAACCCTACACTTGCTGGCAGAGTCACCACTCTTAATAGCTCTACATATCTATCATATTCTTCTCCCTCTCCCAACTTGGCTATAATTTTGCGGATTGAAAGAATTTAACGCTCTTTGAGTGCAACAAACTTCGATGCAGCTCATCTCGTGCTGGGAAGCATGTGACCAAGCCATAAGAATTTTGGGGGGCTGGGGCATCCACCGTTTCGAGGAATGGCGCTCTACCTATGCCACAAACTAGCCTTCAAATCTAGTAACCGCGAACACTCTATGGGTCAACATGCTCAAGGCCAAGTACCGAAAACAGAGAGATTACTTCTCCACTAAAAGGATCCTGGGGCCTGGTTAAACTTATTTTCAGAGGACAACAGCCTTGACAAGACTCTTATGTGGAAGCATTGCAGTGTGGGGCGCACCAAAGTTATGGGAATACCTGGTTGACCTCCAATCCCTCTTAGAGCAGCCTACCTTATCAATACTACTGAAATGCCCCCCTTGACTTTTCAGCAGCCCTTCAGGTGAACGGTAATGGAACCATTTCTGAACCCAATAAATCTTTGGCTCAAGTGCATTTGAGAATTGGTAGCTACAGCTCGACAAAGAGGAGAGACACCTTATTGCTTTAAATCGAATCTCACCAAATCCCCCACTGCAAGGCTCTTTATAAGATCTCTTCCCGGTAGAGAACTCCCACAGGGTCTAGAAGTTGCGCGCACAGCCTCTGTTTGTCCACTTTCTCTGGAGGATCTGTGTGTGATGCTATCCCCACTTTTTTCTTGCCCAGCGTAGGCGTCGCGGGAGTCTTAACACATGCCCATGGGCGTTGCTCCTCGCTAAGAGAATGTTGCTAACACTTTGTCTGTCTTATCATCTTTCACGTTCGCCGCTTTATCCCTACAACCGGGGGACGAGCTAGCCGGCAGGAGGTTGCAGTGAGCCAGAAGAGGCCAACTGGGATGACTGACCTACCCACTCCCTTAGACTCCCTACCACGGAATGCCCATCAGTCGGAAGTGTAACAAACGAAAGCCTCCACGCACACCTATGCCGAAAGCAAAGCGCAAAATGCATCATGCAATCCCCATATCTAGCTGAGATTTCTGTCCCGCTAGCATCTTCCACTTTCCTTATCTTACAAGCTCGGCGCAAATTCTCCAAGAGAAAGCGTTTATGCGTCCTCAGCCACTCAGAGCCCTCTTAACGCATATAGCGGCAAAATCCCGACAAAAACACCGAGCCTGTAGCTAGCAGCAGAAATTCTTTATCAACCCTTTTTCTGCACAGTAATCGTGGCCGCCGATTGATGTAATCCAATACAAGACCGGGCGTGCAAGACCCGACCACCCTAAGCTGCTTCTTGCGGTGCGCGCTACCGCAGCTTCCACGGCACAGCATGCAGGAGTCCCTCCCCGACAAGCCACTCTTGATCCACCAGCTCTAAGTGGTGACGCAGCACTCTCCATCGTCCCAAAGCTTGCGTGTGTTATCTTCCACATTTTCTCAGCAACCTGCAGCACGAGTCAACAAATTCCAGCTGATCCTCAAGCCATCGTTGCGTGGCTTCATTGTACCACTCTTGCGAGAGCTCGCAATCGGACCCGGGTCCACAGAACAAACCGACTCATTGCCTTAGATAATAGCTCACTAGTTCATTTTAGCGCAAGTCCCCAAGAACAACCTTCATTCCCACGTGGAAGCGATGCCCAACACCCTTGAAGGCTGCTGGTTACCCCTCTTCATCCCACTGCGATCCCTCACCCTCACGATGATTAAGAGAAACTTTGATGGCCTTGTTAAACAAAAACGGTCATCGCAGGAGCAGGATGGAGTTGTTCGAGAAACACCAGGCAATTCTAGCAGCAAACTGTTCAAGCTCTACACTCAGCCCGTACGACACAGAACGATGGAGCACTCATTCGCGATACAGCGCCCAGAGAGGGCATACGGCGGACGATCGGATAAGAGGCACTCAGCCATCACAATTCAACTCATCGGCAGCCAGAGGACACCTCCTGACCAAGACCACGGCCCAGATCGCCAGCCTTTTTGCGCCCTTCAAGGCTTATAGTTTACTCATTAACAGAACCGCTTAATAGAGCGGCCGATTTGTAGCTTCCTTTCTTGTTAATAATACAGAGTGCGTAGGGCATTTCCCACTCGATTTTTTGTGCGATTTTCGACGAGATTGAAGACTTTAACCTAGATATCTTCTCTACTCTTATAGTATTATAGCTACGGCCGAATTTCAAGAACGAGACACCACATCGACGGCAATTCCGCCACAGGACCGCTCCGAACCCTATTCCTCTTCCTCCCCCCCTCAGTAATCCTCTGCTGAGCTGGTGCAGAAGTCCCCCTCCTAGCCCTCATTCATCAGACCGGTTACCAGGATAATGACGACTTCCTTGAGAAACGGCATACCCCAATGCGCTTGCGTGCAGGATACTCATTCTCACTACGTCTGAGAAGTCCTTCAAGCCAGCTCTTGCCCCTTAACCTCTCCAAATTCTTAGGTGTCTGGTCGTACATCCACTTGCATCATCCACAAACTAAAGAAGGGCTGTACCGCGCTAGAGATCCCTAAACCCCGCCCGACGAAGAATTAGTATCCTCCAGTCTGAGTGGGAACGTATTGCCCCAAAACACGCTTCCTCGTCTTTGACCAGCCAAGCACCCTCCGTACCCGCACCGGCCATCAACTAACCAAGCTCCCTGAAAACGCAAGTCCAGCGGGCTATTCCCTGAGCCTGCAGATTAGTTTAGCGAGAGATACACGTAGAGGAGGCAACGGCGTGTAGGAAGGATTGGCCCACCGGGACGGATCATGAGAATGAGTTGCAGAATCTCGGAACGTCTGGTTGCAGCCGTGGCAACATCAAACCATACTCCACCTGCGCGCTGGTACACGCAACGGCTCAGAGGGCGTCGGTCGAACTCATGCGGTTTTAGGGGGATAATCATCAGGTACAAAACACTCAGTTTAATATAAAAACTGAGTGGGAATGCTGATTGAGGTTATTTCTATATTGTTCGATTAAGAATAATGGGCTTACAAATTTACTTTGGCTGTGTTTACGTAGGTTATTTTATATATATAATATTTTTAAAACAAATTATTTTATTGATATGTCAAATATTAATAAATTATTTAAATTTTTTACTTAAAATAGACAAGCGGAGAGAGATGAAGTTATTAACCGATGGCATTTGGCACATTGTGAAAGCTATTGTTGGTGACATTTATGCTTGAATATTTCAAGTTTGTCTTAAAAAATGAGTTGAGCTCAAGTTTAAAAATAATAAAATTGAATGGATATTTGTTGAATCAAGCTTATATTCTCATTTAGTATCGATTAAAATAAATGTGGCCTTACAAATTGACTTTGATGTGTTTAGTGGGATATTATATTTATATTATATTATATTATTTTAAAAAATAATAATTTAGTTAGTGATATCTATAAATAATTTAATAAAAATTTATAATATTATCGTTTGAAAAATAATAAGTGGGAAAAGAATGAAATTTATTAGATAAACGAAGAGCCTTTGGCACAATGTGAGAGCTATTGTGGCCGATATTTATGCTTGAATATTTCACGTTTGTCTTAAAAATCGAGTTTAGCTCAAATTTAAATATAAAAAAATTGTGTGGATGCTGAATGAAACTTATATTTTCATATTAGTATCAATTAAAATAAATACGTCTTTATAAATTGACTTTGATATGTTTAGTGGGATATTTTTTCTATATTATATCATATTATTTTAAAAAATAACTATTTAATTTATCTATTTGTATAAGTAATTTAATAAAAATTATAAAATTATCGTTTAAAAAATAACAAGCGGGAAAAGAATGAAATTTATTAGCCCGACGAAGAGCATTTGGCATATTATGAGAGCTATTGAGGCCGACATTTATGCTTGAATATTTCACGTTTGTCCTCAAGAACGAATTTTGCTCAAGTCTAGAAATAAAGAAATTGAGTCGCTGCTGAATAAAGCTTATATTATCATATTTTTAGTATTGATTAAAATAAATGTGGCCTTATAAATAGACTTTGGTGTGTTTAATGCGATATTATATTTATATTATATCATATTATTTCAAATTAATAATTATTTAATATAAAAATATTTATAAATAATTTAATAAAAATTATAAATTATTGCGTGAAAAATAACAAGCAGGAAAAGAATGAAATTTCGTTAGACTGACGAAGAGCATTTGGCACATTCTGAGAGCTATTGAGGCCGACATTAATGCTTGAATATTTCACGTTTGTCTTAATAAACGAGTTGAGCTCAAGTTTAAAAATAATAAAATTGGTTGGATATATGTTGAATCAAGCTTATATTCTAATATTAGTCTCTATTAAAATAAATACGGACTTACAAATTGACCTCAACGTGTTTAGTGAGATATTATGTTTATAATATATCATGTTATTTTAAAAAAATAATTATTTAATTTAATTAAATATAACAAGCGCTAAAAGAATGAAATTTCATTAGACCAACAAAGAGCATTTGACACATTCTGAGAGCTATTGAGGCCAACATTTATGCTTGAATATTTCACGTTAGTCTTAAAAAATGAGTTGTGCACAAGTTTAAAAAAACGAAATTGAGTGGATGCGTAAAAAATAACAAGCGGAAAAAGAATGAAATTTCATTAGACCGACAAAAAGCATTTGGCACATTCTGAGCGCTATTGAGGCCGACATTTATGCTTGAATATTTCACGTTAGTCTTAAAAAATGAGTTGGGCACAAGTTAAAAAAAAAAAATTGAGTAGATATATGCTGAATCAATCTTATATTCTCATATCAGTATCTATTAAAATAAATGCATTTTTATAAATTAACTTTGGTGTGTTCAGTGAGATATTACATTTATATTATATCATATTATTTTTAAAGAATAATAATTTAATTTATCAATATGTATAAATAATTTAAAAAAATTATAAAATTATCGCTTAAAAAATAACAAGTGGGAAAAGAATAGAAATCATTAGACCGACGAAGAGCAATTGGCATATTGTGAGAGCAATTGAGGTCGACATTTATGCTTGAATATTTCACGTTAGTCTTAAAAAATGAGTTGGGCACAAGTTTAAAATTAACAAATAAAATTGAGTGGATATATGCTGAATCAAGCTTATATTCTCCTATTAATATCTATTAAAATAAATGCGGCTTTACAAATTAACTTTGGGGTGTTCAGTGAGATATTACATTTATATTATATTATATTATTTTTAAAGAATAATTATTTAATTTATCAATATGTATAAATAATTTAATAAAATTTATAAAACTATCGCTTAAAAAATAACAAGCGGGAAAAGAATGGAAATCATTTGACCGACGAAGAGAAATTGGTATATTGAGAGAGCTATTGAGGACGACATTTATGCTTGAATATTTCACGTTTGTCCTAAAAAACGAATTGAGCTTAAGTCTAGAAATAAAGAAATTTAGTCAAAGCTGAATCAAGCTTATATTATCATTTTAGTATCGATTAAAATAAATGTGGCCTTACAAATTGACTTTGGTATGTTTAGTGGATATTATAATTATATTATATCATATTATTTCAAAAAACAATTATTTATTATAATAATATTAGGCCGACGAAAAGCATTTGGCACATTCTGACTCTCAATTGAGGCCGACATTTATGCTTGAATATTTTACGATTGTCTTAAAAAATGAGTTGAGCTCCAGTTTAAAAATAACAAAATTGATTGGATATATGTTGAATCAAGCTTATATCCTTATATTAGTATCGATTTTTGGTGTGTTTATTGGGATATTATATGTTTATTATATCATATTATTTTAGAAAATAATATGATATTTAATAATATCTATAAATAATTTAATAAAAATTAATAAAATTATCATTTGAAAAATAACATGTGGGAAAAGAATGTAATTCATTAGATAGACGAAGAGCCTTTGGCACAATGTGAGAGCTATTGATGTTGACATTTATGCATGAATATTTCACATTTGTCATTAAAAACGAGTTGAGCCCAAGTTTAAAAATAACAAAATTTAGTGGATGCCAAATCAAGCTTATATTCTCATACTAATATCAATTAAAATAAATGTGGCCTTATAAATTGACTTTGGTGTGTTTACTGGGACATTATATTTTTGTTATATCATATTATTTTCAAAAAATAATTATTTAATTTAGTAATATGTATAAATAATTTAATAACAATTATAAAATTATCGCTTAAAAATAATAAGCAGGAGAAGATAGAATTTATTAGACGACGAAGTGCATTTGGCATATTGTGAGAGCTATTGAGGCCGATATTTATGTTTGAATATTTCACGTTTGTCTTCAAAAAAGAGTTAAGCTCTAGTTTAGAAATAAAGAAATTGAGTCGATGCTGAATCAAACTTATATTCTCATATTAGTATCTATTAAAATAATTGCGGCCTTACAAATTGACTTCAGTGTGTTTAGTGAAATATTATATTTATATTATATCATATTATTTTTAAAGAATAATTATTTAATTTAATAAAAATTATAAACGTATTGCTTAAAAAATGAGAAGTGGGAAAAATGACATTTGGCACATTGTGAAAGCTATTAAGGTTTATATTTATGCTCGAATATTTCACGTTTGTCTTCAAAAATAACTTGAGCCCTGAGTTTAAAAATAATAAAATTGAATTGATGGTGAATCAAGCATATATTCTTATATTAATGTCGATTAAAATAAATGCGGCCTTACAAGTTGACTTTGGTGTGTTTACTAGGACATTATATTTATATTATATCATATTATTTTAAAAAATAATTTATTAATTTAGTAATATGTATAAATAATTTAATAAAAATTATAAATTTATCGCTTCAAAAATAACAAGTGGGTGAAGAATAAAATTTATTAGACCGACGAGGAGCATTTGGCACATTGTGAGAGCCATTGAGGGCGATATTTATGCTTGAATATTTTACGTTTGTCTTCAAAAATGAGTTGAGCTCAAGTTTAAAATTAAAAAAATTGAGTGAATGCTAAATCAAGTTTATATTCTCATATTAGTATCTATTAAAATAAATGCGGCTTTACAAATTTACTTTGGTGTGTTTAGTGAGATATTACATTTATTTTATATAATATTATTTTTAAAGAATAATTATTCAATTTATCAATATGCATAAATAATTTAATAAAAATTATAAAATTATCGCTTAAAATTTAACAAACATGAAAAGAACGGAATTCATTAGACCTACGAAGAGCATTTGGCACATTGTGAGAGTTATTGAGGCCAATATTTATGCTTGAATGTTTCACATTTGTCTTCAAAAATGAATTGAGCTCATATTCAGAAATAAAAAAATTAAGTGGATGCTGAATAAAACTTATATTCTAATATTAGTATCTACAAAATATAAATGCAGCCTTATAAATTGACTTTGGTGTGTTTAGTGGGATATTAAATTTATATTACATCATATTTCTTAAAAAAAAATAATTATTATTTAGATTACTAATATGTATAAATAATTTTATAAAAATTATAAAATTATCGCTTAAAAAATAACATGCAGGAAAAGAATGGAAATCATTAGACCAACGAAGAGCAGTTGGCATATTGTGAGAGCTATTAAGGCCGACATTTATGCTTGAATATTTCACGTGTCTTGAAAAACGAGTTGAGCTCAAGTTTAGAAATAAAGAAATTGAGTCGATACTGAGTCAAACTTATATTCTTCTATTAGTATCGATTAAAATAAATGTGGCTTTACAAATTGACTTTGGCATGTTTAGTGGTTAATTATATTTATATTATATCATATTATTTTAAAAAAATAATTATTTAATATAATAATATGTATAAAAAATTTAATAAAAATTATAAAATTATGCATAAAAAATAGCAAGCGGGAAAATAATTGAGTTCGTTAAACCGATAAAGCGCATTTGGCACATTGTGAGAGCTATTGAGGCCAACATTTATGCTTGAATATTTCACATTTCTCTTCAAAAACGAGTTGAATTTAAGTTCAAAAATAATAAAATTAAGTGGATGTTGAATAAAACTTATATTCTAATATTAGTTTCTAGAAAAATAAATGCAGCCTTGTAAATTGACTTTGTTGTGTTTAGTGGGATATTAAATTTATATTATATCATATTACTAAAAAAATAATTATTTAGATTACTAATATGTATAAATAATTTTATAAAAATTATTAAATTATTGCTTTAAAAATAACAAGCAGGAAAAGAATGGAAATCATTAGATCGACGAAGAGCAATTGACATATTTGAGAGCTATAGAGGCCGACATTTATGGTTGAATATTTCACGTTTGTCTTCAAAAAAGAGTTGTGCTCAAGTTTAAAAATAAAGAAATTGAGTCGATGCTGAATCAAGATTATATTCCCATATTAGTATCGATTAAAATTAATGTGGCCTTGCAAATTGACTTTGTTGTGTTTAATGGATATTATATCTATATTATTTTAAAAAAATAATTATTTAACATAATAATATGTATAAATAATTTAATAAAAATTATAAAATTATCGCTTGAAAAATAATAAGCGGAAAAAAAATGAAATTCATTAGACCGACTTAGTGCATTTGGCACATTGTGAGAGCTATTGAGGTCGACATTTATGCTAGAATATTTCACGTTTGTCTTAAAAAATGAGTTGAGTTCAAGTTTAAAAATAACAAAATTTAGTGGATATATATTGAATCAAGCTTATATTTTCATATTAGTATCTATTAAAATAAATGCGGTCTTACAAATTGACTTCAATGAGTTTTGAAGGATATTATATGTATATTATATCATGTTATTTTAAAAAAATAATTATTTAATTTAATAAAATATATAAATAATTTAATAAAAATTATAAAATTATTGCTTAAAAATAACAAGCGAGAAAAGAATGGAATTCATTAGACTGACGAAGGGCATTTGGCACATTGTGACAACTATTAAGGTTGACATTTATGCTTGAATATTTCACATTTGTCTTCAAAAACGAGTTGAGCTCAAGTTTAGAAATGAAGAAATTGAGTGGATGCTGAATAAAGCTTATATTCTCATATTAGTATTTATTAAAAAAAATGCGGCTTTACAAATTGACTTTGGTGTGTTTAGTGCGATATTATATTTATATTATATCATATAATTGTAAAAAAATATAATTGTCTAATTCAATAATATGCATAAATAATTTAAAAAATAAATAAAATTATTGCTTAAAAAATAATAAGAAGGAGAAGAATGGAATATATTCGACCTACGAAGAGCATTTGAGATATTGTGAGAGCTATCGAGGCCGACATTTATGTTTGAATATTTCATGTTTCTCTTCAAAAACGAGTGGAGCTCAAGTTCAAAAATAACAAAATTGACTGGATGCTGAATCAAGCTTATATTATCATATTAGTATCTATTAAACTAAATGCGGCCATACAAATTGATTTCACTGTAGTTAGTGGGATATTATATTTATATTAAGTCATATTATTTTTTTAAAAAAATTATTTAATTTAATAAAATGTATAAATAATTTAATAAAAATTAGAAAATTATCGCTTAAAAAATAACAAACGGGAAAGAATAAAAGTCATGAGACCGATGAAGGGCATTTGGCACATTGTAAGAGCTATTAAGGTCGACATTTATGCATGAATATTTCACATTTGTCATCAAAAAAGAGTTGAGCCCAAGTTTAAAAATAACAAAATTGAGTGGATGCCGAATCAAGCTTATATTCTCATACTAATATCGATTAAAATAAATGCATGTTTACAAATTAACTTTGGTTGTGTTTACTGGGACATTATATTTTTGTTATATCATATTATTTTCAAAAAATAATTATTTAATTTAGTAATATGTAGAAATAATTTAATAACAATTATAAAATTATTGCTTAAAAATAATAAGCGGGAGAAAATAGAATTTATTAGACTGACGAGGAGCATTTGATACATTGTGTGAGCTATTGAGGGCGTCATTTATGCTTGAATATTTTATGTTTATCTTCTAAAACGGGTTGAGCTTAAGTTTAAAAATAACAAAATTGAGTAGATGCTAAATAAAGTTTATATTCTCATATTAGTATCTATTAAAATAAATGCGGCTTTACAAATTGACTTTGATGTGTTTAGTGGGATATTATATTTATATTACATCATATTTTTTTAAAAATAATAATTTATTTAATAATATCTATAAATAATTTAATAAAAATTTATAAAATTATTGTTTGAAGAATAATAAGTGGGAAAAGAATGGAATTCATTAGATAGACGAAAAGCATTTGACACAATGTGAGAGCTATTGAGGCCAATATTTAGGCTTCAATAGTTCACGTTTGTTTTAAAAAACGAGTTGAGCTCAAGTTGAAATATAATAAAATTAAGTGGATGCTGAATGAAGCTTATATTTTCATATTAGTATCAATTAAAATAAATGCGGCATTAAAAATTGACTTTGGTGTGTTTAGTGGGATATTATATCTATATTATATCATATTATTTTTAAAAATAATTATTTAATTTAGTAATATGTATAAATAATTTAATAAAAATTATAAAATTATCGCTTGAAAAAAAACAAGCGGGAAAAGAATGGAATTTATTAGACCGACGAAGAGCATTTGGCATATTTTTTTGAAGTTATTAGTGTGTTTAGTGGCATATTATGAGAGCTATTGAGGCTGACATTTATGCTTGAATATTTCACGTTTATCTTCAAAAACGAGTTGAGCTCAAATTTAAAGATAACAAAATTGAGTTGATACTGAATCAAGCTTATATTCTCATATTAGTTTCTATTAAAATAAATGCGGCTTTACAAATTTAGTTTAGTGTGTTTAGTGAGATATTATATTTATATTATATCATATTATTTTAAAAAAATATTTATGTAATTTAATTATAAGTATAAATAATTTAATAAAAATTATAAAATTCTCGCTTAAAAAATAACAAGCGGGAGAAGAATGGAATTCATTAGACCGTCGAAGAGCATTTGGCATATTGTGAGAGCTATTGATGTCGACATTTATGCTTCAATATTTCACGTTTGTCTTCAAAAATAGGTTGAGCTCAAGTTTAAAAATAGCAAAAGTAAGTGGATGCTGAATCAAAGCTTAATATATTTTCATATTAGTATCTTTTAAAATAAATGCGGCCTTACAAATTGACTTTGATGTGTTTAGTAGGATATTATATTTATATTATATCATATTATTATAAAAAAATAATTATTTAATTTAATAATATGTCTAAATAATTTTAAAAAAATTATAAAATTATCGCTTAAAAAATAACAAGCGGGAGAAGAATGAAATTTGTTAGACCTACGAAGTGCATTTGACACATTGTGAGAGCTATTGAGGCCGACTTTTATGCTTGAATATTTCACTTTTGTTTTCAAAAATGAGTTGAGCTCAAGTTCAAAAATGACAAAATTGAGTGGATGCTGAATCAAGAACTATTAAAATAAATGCGGCCTTACAAATTGTAAATAATTTAATAAAAATTATAAAATCATCTCTTAAAAATTAACAAGCCGAAAAAGAATAAAAATCATTAGACCGACGAAGAGCATTTGACACATTGTGGGAGCTATTGAGGCCTACATTTATGCTTGAATATTTTACGTTTGCCTTCAAAAATCAGTTGAGCTCAAATTTAAAAATAATAAAATAGAGTAGATGCTGAATTAAACTTATATTCTAACATTATTATCTATTAAAATAAATGCAGTCTTACAAATTGGCTTTGGTCTACTTAGTGGGATAACAAATTTATATTACATCATATTATTTTAAAACAATAATTTTTTAATATAATAATATGTATAAATAATTTAATAAAATTTATAAAATTATCGCTTAAAAAAAACAAGCAGAAAAAGAATGGAATTCATTATACCGACGAAGAGAATTTGGCACATTGTGAGAGCTATCGAGGCCGACATTTATGCTAGAATATTTCATGTTTATCTTCAAAAATGAGTTAAGCTCAAGTTCAAAAATAACAAAATTGAGTCAATGCTGACTCAAGCTTATATTCTCATAATAGTATCTATTAAAATAAATGCAGCCTTACAAATTGACTTCGCTGAGTTTAGTGGGATATTATATTTATATTATATCATATTATTTTAAAAAAATAATTATTTAATTTATAAAATATATAAATAATTTAATAAAAATTATAAAATTTTCGCTTAAAAAATAACAAGCGGGAAAGGAATGGAAATTGTTAAACAGACAAAAAACATTTGGCATATTGTGAGAGCTATTGAGGCTGACATTTACACTTCAATATTTGACGTTTGTCTTCAAAAACTAGTTGAGCTCAAGTTTAAAAATAAAGAAATTGAGTCGATGCTGGATCAAGCTTATATCTCATATTAGTTTCGATTAAAATAAATATGGCCTTACAAATTGACTTTGGTCTGTTTAGTGGAATTTTGTATTTATATTATATCATATTATTTTAAAAAAATAGTTATTTAATTTAAAAATATTTATAAATAATTTAATAAAAATTATAAAATTATTGCATAAAAAATAACAAGGGGAAAAAGAATGGAATTTTATTAGACCGACGAATAGTATTTGGCACATTGTGAGAACATTGAGGCTGACATTTATGCTTGAATATTTCACGTTTGTCTTCAAAAATGAGTTGAGCTCAAATTTAAAAATAATAAAATTGAGTGGATGCTGAATAAAGCTTATATTCTCATATTAGTATCTATTAAAATAAATGAGGCCTTACAAATTAACTTTGGTGTGCTTAGTAGGATATTATATTTATATTATATCATAATATATTAAAAAATAATTCTTTAATTTGATAATACTTATAAATAATTTAATAAAAATTATAAAATTATCGCTTAAAAAATAACAAGCGGTAAAAGAATGAAATTCATTAGACCGACGAAGAGCATTTGGCATAATGTGAGAGCTATTGAGGCCGACATTTATGCTTGAATATTTAACGTTTGTCTTCAAAAATGAGTTGAGCTCAAGTTCAAAAATAATCAAATTAAGTGGATACTGAATAAAGCTTATATTCTAATATTTGTATCTAGAAAAATAAATGCGCTCTTATAAATTGACTTTGGTGTATTTAGTGGAATATTAAATTTATATTACAACATATTATTTTAAAAATATAATTTTTTAGATTTCTAATATGTATAAATAATTTTATAAAAATTTAAAAATTATCGCTTAAAAAATAACAAGCGGGAAAAGAATGGAAATCATTAGATCGACGAAGAGCATTTGGCATATTGTGAGTGCTATTGAGGCCGACATTTATGCTTGAATATTTGACGTTTGTCTTCAAAAACGAGTTGAGCTCAAAGTTTAAAGATAACAAAATTGAGTGGATGCTGAATCGAGCTTATATTCTCATATTAGTATCAATTAAAATAAATGTGGCCTTATAAATTGACTTTGGTGTGCGTAGTGGGACATTATATTTATATTACAACATATTAATTTTAAAAAAATTATTTAATTTAGTAATATGTATAAATAATTTAATAAAAATTATAAAATTATCGCTTAAAAAGTAACAAGCGGGAAAATAATAGAATTTATTAAACTGACGAGGAGCATTTGGCGTATTGTTAGAGCTATTGAGGCCGACATTTATGCTTGAATATTTCATGTTTGTCTTAAAAATTAACAAGCTGGAAAAATTTATGTGCTCAAGTTTAAAAATAACAAAATTGAGTGGATGCTAACTCAAGTTTATATTCTCATATTATTATCTATTAAAATAAATGCGGCTTTACAAATTATCTTTGTTGTGTTTAGTGAGATATTACATTTATATTATATCATATTATTTTTAAAGAATAATTATTTAATTTATCAATATGTATAAATAATTTAATAAAAATTATAAAATTATCGCTTAAATATCAACAAACTGGAAAAGAATGGTATTCATTAGACCGACGAAGAGCATTTGGCACATTGTGAAAGCTATTGAGGCCGGCATTTATGCTTCAATATTTCACATTTGTCTTCAAAAACGAGTTCAGCTAAAGTTTAAAAATAACAAAATTGAGTGAATGCTGAATCAAACTTATATTCTCATACTAGTATCTATTAAAATAAATGCGGCTTTACAAATTGAATTTCGCATTCCTTGGTCGCGATTGATGCTTCATTGGTCTCCATCTTTACAAGCTCCACAACCAACAATCAACAAAAAATTTAAACTTGAATGATTACAAATGAAAGGAGCAAGTCTTATTTATATTTACCTCCCCTTGAATGGATGACTCGGATTAATATGATACGATGGTTGCAAGGAGCATTCAAGAGTACTCTAAGGGGGCGTTTGGTTCAATGTTATCTTGATGTTACGTTATATTATCTAGAGAAAATAATTATTTGATTTAATGACATCCATAAATAATCTTTTAGTAGATTATACAATTATTAGTCAAAAGATGACATCTAAATTACATAACTTAACATCAAGATAACAATAAACCAAACGCCCTCTAAGAACATTCAAGGCATTCAAGAATTTATTTGAATACAACACGATATAAATATGTACGATATATACATGTAGAAATCTCTTTGCCTTCTTCTCTTTAGTTAACAGTAGTAGTGTTTCTCCAAATTAGTTGGTGACATTCAACTCAAATCTTACAGCTTTAGTAGCATTGCAAACAACCATAATAACTAAGTAATCTGGATATAAATTAAGTCTTTAGACAACTATAGGGTAAATTAATTTTAGGTCTCTGAGGTTGAAAAGCATTTTATTATGTTAACAATCCAAGTAAATAAGAGGGTGTTAGTTTCAATGTACTTTTGACATCATATCAAATTAGCTAAAATGTCCTAATATATTTCATAATTGTTTATAAAATTATCTACATATATGATCAAATCAAATAATTATTTTTTCTAAATATCATAAATCAAGATAATATTAAACCCAGACAAATATAAAAATCACCTCAGCATCAAAGGAATTCTCTCCACATTAAAACTGCTATGGCTAACTGTATGATAATCATTTAGAAATTACATGAAACATGCTTTAGCAGAGAAAGAATACATTTTCTATTTATAATCTGCATGTCTCTTTCTACAGTCTGCACTACGTAGTCTCCAACCTTAAAACCATTGACATTTACTTATATAAAGAAAGCCATATATACTACCTTCGACATAAAAGTTTGCACAACAGCAGCCATCATATTCTAGCAATCCATTGAAATTGATAGAGAAACAAAATTGAAATAAGATTATCAGCAAGAATTGCAGAGTTTTACTATGTAGTAGAGCTTAAGTGAAGGGCTACCAAGGAGGCATAAGCCCCACCCTCGATGTTAATCAACGCCTCGTGTTTTCCTTTCTCTATGATTACTCCATTCTTAACAACTGCAATAAGATCAACATTCTTGATGGTGGTGAGCCGATGAGCAACCACTACTGTAGTCCGGCTGACCATCACTCTATCTAATGCATCCTGGACAATTCTTTCAGATTCGGCATCGAGAGCACTAGTGGCTTCATCTAGAAGTAAAATTTTTGGATCTTTCACTATGGCACGTGCAATAGCTACCCTCTGTTTTTGGCCTCCGGAGAGCTGGACTCCTCTTTCGCCTACCATTGTATCATAGCCCTACAGTTATTTCGCCCAAGATAATTAGCTTATAATTTTTGATAGTAAAGATATGTGCCCAAGCACAATAATTAGTTAGATAGGTGTTAACAAATAAATCTCAGGGAATTATATATAAAATACTACATTTATTAAATATTATAGATTTTGCACTTAATTCTTAAAAATTACAAACATGTGAAGAATTTCAATTACAAATTATACTTCTTTACACACCCCGAATACTTTCCCAAATATTTTTTGTTGGAATAAAATATTCTATTTATACACCCTAGTCAATCTTTGATGAAGGATGCAACTGCTCACGTGATAAAGTGGATCAATATTAAATAGGATCATCTACTTTGACTTTGGTTGGGTTTTAAATCACTGTTAATTAAAATCAATTTTTTGAATGAACATATATCCATCTCATGTAGATTAATGACTAGGATCTAGTGTTTTTAACCATAGTTAAAACAAAAGTCAAACTTGGGTAAGATACTGCGATGGCGGCAAACAGAATATACAAAGTGTTATTTGTAATTAATGCTTTTCACATATTTGGTAATTAAGAAGAATTATGTATAAAATATATAGTACTTATTAAATATAATGTTGTATATGTAATTCCCCCTACAATTTTTAGCTTTCCATGCTTGACAAAATAGACCCAATTAGCTGAGAGAAATAAAAATCTAGTTTATATTAAATGCCCAACCTTAAAATTTATAATATTAGAACCCCCAAAAATAGTCATTAATATAACCAATCAATCCACCTATTTCACATTGATTAGATTTTTAACAAAGATGCCCAATTTCAAGCATTTCCATCAAAATCTAGTGGTCTCAGCTAAAGCCACATCCAAGCATCCATTTCTTTCTATTGTATGTTGGCGGCTGCAGTAGAAGATGACTTATCTAAGTCTTATTACTGGTCGTCGAATCGCCAAAAGAAACACTGGAATCCGTCCATCCATGGTAAATGTCGTCGAGTCCAGTGCAGTATAGTTAGACTAAACTCAGTTCTCAAGGGTCACTAATTCCAACTATAGCTGGCCACCGACTAAAGCAAAGGCTGGAAATTCATTTCCTTCATTAGAAATTTAAGAGTTATTGAATAGAAGGATTGACTGGATATTTTTATTGAAATGTTGTGAGTAGACTAAGTAATTAGCAAGATTTCAAGAGTAGCAATAATTTTGCCCAAATAAGCTAATGCTATTTTTTGATTCTGGTGATGAAATGATTTTAGAATAATGATATACGAAAAGGGTGTGTCAATGCAGAACAAACCTGCTGCAAGCTACACACGAACTTGTGGGCATTTGCTGCCTCTGCAGCTGACATAATTTCAGACTCCGTGGCTTTCCCCTTCTTTCCATAGGCTATGTTCACTCGAATTGTATCATTGAACAAGACTGGTTCTTGACTCACCAAACCCATCTGCTGCCTTAACCACCTAAGCTGGAACCTTTGAAGCTCTATCCCATCAAGCAGTATATGGCCAGAATCTGGATCATAAAATCTCTGTAGTAGTGCTATTGTTGTTGATTTTCCACTTCCACTCTCACCGACCAATGCAACAGTCTGTCAAGTAGAATGAAAGATATTAAGATTGCAAGCTTGCTTTAATGAGTTTATGGTTTTTTTTTTGACATTCTTTAAAGATTTTGCCAGAGGCAAGAAACACATTACCTTTCCGGATTGAATAGATAAGCATAGATCCTGAAAAATTTGGACATCAGGTCTAGTGGCATACTTGAAACTAATATGTTGAAATTCAATGTTTCCTTTAAGTGTTTCTAAGGTCATGCCAGAATCATCATCGGGGTTGATTTTAGATTTCCGGTCCAAAATTGCAAACACAGAAGCTGTAGCAGATTTAGCTTTGCTAGAATCTGGTGCTATGGAGCTTGATTGCGAAATACTCATGGCTGCCAATGATAATGCAAAGAAGACCTGCATGGAAGATCAAAATAAGTATTAGTTCAAACAAATGAAAACTTGTAATCATCAAAAATCTTATTTCAACAGTTTGAAATCAGCTTAGGATACACCATGATGAGCTCATTGACAAAATAAAGGTACAGGCATGGACTTAGATCAAACTTCATCAAACCAAACAATTATCGTTTGCTTTTAATTCATTGTTTTTCTTCTTTCCTCATCTGACTTCCTAAATTATTTAAAAAAAGGGTTCCACCTAATAGCAAAAAGTGGGGTTACAGTAAAGTTAATATAATAATGGGAGAAATTTAAAAACAAAATTAGTATTACAAGTTCAATGCAAAGGACTTTGGCTACTAGAGACTACAAATCTATGATTATGTATTTTCGAAAAAGCTCAACCACAAATGAGAAGAGCATGGCTGCTCTTATGAAATATTGTCAAATATACAAAACAAATTAATTGCCATGAATAAAGTACAATTTATGTGTTGCCTACTTAAACAAGAGATAGTTCAAGGAGCTCACATTACAGAAAACATGTTTAAATGTTCATATTACTATATCTATTATCTAATACCTAGAGTACCATGTCAAGTTTAAGGAAAGCTGAAATTTAATGGTATTGGAGATCGAATTCCAAGATAATATGTATTCACAAGAAAGAAGTCAGTCAACAGAGAGCCAACGAAAAGACGGAGTGGTGTCCCTATGAAAAATGTGAGAAGTCTATGTTTGAGAAGAATTGGCCAATACTATAGTTAAGTCATGTAAAAATGAAGAATCATAATATAGAATCTCTCAATGCTAAAAAAAAAATTTATATGAAATGATCCCAAGTTTGTAATAATCCTGAGCAATCATGGTTCATAAATCAATAAGTATTACATTCAAGAGAGATTTATGAAAAATCTATTACCAGTAATTTTGTCGTCCCTAATAATGAGGTAGGGGAAAACTTTAGATCAGTGGAATCAGTGGAAGCTCTAAGATGCCTAACATATTTTACATATTTAGCCATATTCTCGATCTTCAAAGAATCGTAGTGGAATGACAACCAAACATTTATCCTACTAGGTGGGTCAGATGCATGAATTCTTTGTTTCCATTGCACTCTATTAAACAAAAATTCTTCATTTAGCTCTAAGTATGTAAAATTATTTCTTACAATTTTTTGTTTTCTTCCTTTTTTCTCAATTTTCTTTATTGGAGCTTCTATTGGCCTAAAATTTATATGCTCAAACTATTAAAGTCATTATTCATGAGCTTATCCTCAATTAAAGCTATTCCAACCTTTTCGTGGATATACTTATTTCTCATCTCATCTTTTCGTGTATGCCTACTCATCCACCTTAGCATTTTCATCTTTATAGCACTTATTTATTTGTATTTTAAAAGCTTTATAGACCAATATTTAATATCATATAACATCACTGGTCTTATTATTATTTTATAAAAATCATCTTTAAATTTAAGTGAAATTTTTCTATCATATAATACAACAATTGCATTTCTCTAGTTTATCTGTCATGCTTGGATCCTACTAATGACATTATCTATTTCACCATCATTTTGTATAATTGATCCAAAATAACTAAACCGCTCACTTTTCATGATAGCATAATCACCAATTATTATTTCACCAATATAAGTACTTCTATTTTAACTAAATGTTCACACCATATATTCATTTTTTTATATACTAAAAAGATGAAAAATTTTAAATTATAAGGAATTCTTTTATAACTCAAATTTTACTTTAGCTCATCTAATCTTATTAATAAGAAAAATATCATTTGCTAAAAGTATACACCACAACACCTTTTCTTGAATGTGTCGCCCAATCAAAACCTCCATAATTAATACAAAGATATATGGGCTTAAAGCTGAACTTTAATGTAATCCAGTTGTAATAGAAAAATTCTTAATCAAACTCTTTTGTATTTGAACACAAGTAACAACTTTATTTTACATATTTTTATTAATTTGAATATAAATAATACAAATTTATTTGTTTTCTAAAACTCTCAAAACACTTCTTTTAGGACTTTATCATAACTTTTTTTTAAAAAAATTAATGAAAAGCAAATGCATATTTTATAGTAGACCTACTTATCCAAAAGTTTTAAAGTATAGCTCAATAATTTAATTCCTCTACAATCTTGCATATCACATGCATTTATTCTTGAAAATAGATACCAATTCTCTGTAAAATCGGCATAGTGTTGACATCAAAATTTTCACAATTTTGATGCTTAACTCATTAAATGCCCAATTAAGATTAAAGGGAGATTTATGCCTATTTGGCTTAAAAAGGGGTCAAAATAAAAAAGAGCCCATATATGGCCGAAATGGAGAGGACCCAATAAAAAAAATTTAAAAAAAAGTCCTAGGGGACCTGTTTGAAAGAAAATATAAAGTTGGGGTCCTTTATTATGCAATTTCACCTTCTTCTTCTCCAAAATCTGCCGCAGCTCCCTGCAATTCCCCTGTAACCGCCGGCCAGCTCTCCAAACCTCCCTTCAACAACCTCGAAACCATAATTTCAAAAGAAAAAAACAACACAAAAACATCATAACAACTTCCCAACTTCCTCTAACTAATTCCTAACAGTTCTAATAACTAAATCCAGCTGTTAGAAACTTATTATTCTCCAAGCTTTCTCTGCCTATAAATAGTGATGAAGATGAGAGAGCAAAAGGAGGATGATTGAAATTAAAATCATGGTGCTAATCCCCACCTCCCCAGAGAGCTCTGATATCCTGATGCTAAAGAACTTGCAATCAAGAAGGAGATGAGCTTGGTCATTGGATTGATCCTCACCTCCCGCTCATTCACCATTTAGCCAAATGAGCACGCCAGCTCACGATCGGAATCCATGACTGGCTTCACCGTGGCTCTGTGGGCGATTTGGAACTGCGGTTACTGTAGCTCCATCAAAGCAATGGCTTCCATGGCCACTCTTCCGGCAAATCAAGCTCTTCACAGACTTCTCTGCCGGCTGATCGATCGCCCAAATCAGAGCTCCCCTTTACAATCAGAGTTCATAATCAGCCTCGCCTTGGTTTCATGATGACGATTCAACCTTCTTCCCCGTGATTGGTTGCCGAATCACGGCCGGCGACTACCCCTGGGAACTCTTCAAACAGGAAGATCGGGAGAGCACTCCAGAGCTCTTACTGCAAATCGAAGCTATCCCCCAACTCCTCGCAGCGAGCAGAAGCTCGCTTATTCATCAATTTCTCAGGTATGGCACCAGATCGTTGGATTTGATTTTGGAATCGACTTTCTCTCTCCTAGATGTTTTTTGGCGAACTTGTCGCCGGCTAGCCATTCGCAGCCGGCTGCCTCCAATGAACTCTCCGGACAGTATAGAGGTGATGAATCCATCGTCGGAGGCTGTGACCCCGTGGCATTCATCTCACATTGATATCGTAGAGGCATTCGTCTCACATTGATGAAAAGAGAGAAATTCTGAGTAAGAAAACAGAGAATACGGGCTGAGAGGGCGGGCTTGAGAAAGGAGGAGGAGCTCCAGTGGGCTGGGCCGGGTTAGCCTGAGTCAAACTCAACTCATCAATTTGAGCCAGGCCTTTAACGGGTCATATCAACTCAATCTGATTCTGGGCTTTCATTCCAGCCCAAACAGAGAATACAAAATGGGTTAATCTGACCCAAACTTAACCCTGATTTGCAATTCAGCCCCAAGCAGAGGTTGATTGGGTTCTGATGTGAAATTTTTATTCGAGAAAAGAGCAAGCTAATTGAGTCAATTTTAATTAAAAAATTGACTCATATTTGGACAAATTGCTCAAATAAAAAAAAACCCCAATCTCAATTCAAACTCAAAATCGAAGTCCAAAACCAAAACCCAAATCCAAACTCAATTCTAAGTCCAAATCCCCTTGGAGTGTTAGGCCCACTAAATCCCCTAATGGGTTCCAAATTTGCTTAAATGTTAAGCCCACGTAAATTCCTTAAACACCAAAGGGCTCTGTTTGGTTGGAGGAAAAAAAAAATAATTTAGAAAATATTTGTGAAAATTTTTAGAAAAATGTGTGTGATGTGAAATAAAGTGAGTTAGTTATATTAAAAATTGTGTTGAATGTAAAATAAAGTGATTGTTTAATGTTGAAATTTGTGTAGGATGAGATATAAAATAAATTTTAAAGATTTTTTGAAATAAATTTAAAATTTAAGCTACGGCTAAAATAATCTATTTTTTTAGCCAGTTGCCAAACAGAGCTAAGGTCCATTTGTTTTGAAGTTAAAAATCAATTTGATTTAATTTTAACCTGACATATCACATCATACATAAAATTTAATATTAAAAATTAACTTTATTTCACATTCTACACACATTACTAAAATAATAACTAACTTATATCACATTCCTCACATATCTCAATATAATAACTAATTTTATATCGCATCCCTCACATATTTCAATATAATAATTAATTTTATTTCACATCATTCATAATTTTTAATAAAAAAATATCATTATCTAAGTTTAATTTTAATCTTATTAAATTTAACCTTACAAACAAACAGATCCTTAATGTAAGTCCCAAGCATTAGTCATTGTATTTGTGTATGCTTTTCCCCAGATTCACTGGAATATCCTCGGACGATAGAATCTATGATTTTTGATGAGTCATTCTATAACCTCTTATATATTTGGCTTAAGTGAATCAAGTTTACTAGCTGAACCCTAAACGATGAAAGCATGAAATTTTAACAAGATTTTCTTTTATCCCATTCACCTAAGTTGTGCCATTATTTAGGTAACTTTGACCTTCACTTAACTAAGAATTCTATCATCTAATGAGGAGTGAGTAATTAACTAAAATCACTGATCACCAGAAACTTTGAAGTTTTAAAGTTAAACCTTTTAGAATGAAATTTGAATTTAATCTACCTTAAAAGAAAAAATTCTTCAAAATTTTTATTTCTTGAGCATAAACAGTGAAAATATAATTGAAGGTTGTGGTTTTGTAAAATTAATTTTTGTCAGAACTTTAGTTTAGGAATTAAATAACTGTCAATTTTGTAGAAGATGAAAAAGGATTGAATTGAAAAAAAAAAAAAAAAAACTAGTACAATCATTAAAAACATATAAGTTGAGATTATAATAAATTTAGTTAGCCAACATTCGCTATGAATCTTTCCAAGTAGGAAATTAATAGAATTTCAAGCTTAGCTTAAAATTCGAAATATGCACATAAGACAGCTAAATAGTTAAAATTAGAATTTGGTGACTAAACATATAATTTATTATATGCATTTTGTAAGTTCATACAATGATATTTTAATAATCTTATTTAGAATAAGTCACAAAATTCTGCTTCAAATACGAAATAACAATTCTTTTATGATTCAAATGGAATACATTGTTGTAAAGTACTCCACATGGTCGCTTATACGTGTTCAGTAAATTTTGCTGAATCACATGAACCTTCCAAATACTTTGATTTTGGAGAGTGTTATTCTATCATAAAAATTTCTACTTTAAACAAACCATAAAACTACGTACGACTTTTAACCTCTCACTTTTCTTCTTGTCTTTTTACGAAAAAGTTCATAACATACAAACATTAAGAAATAACATTTTTTTCAACTCTCCCCTAGCAAACTAATGTATACATCTAATTAACTAAAAGTAAATGATCAGTAATTAAGAAATGATTTGTAATGCTTACCCGAAAGACGCTACCAAATGTTGTCTTTCCATCGTGAACTAGGCGAGCTCCGGCGTAAAAACTTGCAGCATACGCGCAAAAGAGCAAGAAAAAGGAAATTCCAAAACCAATTCCACTAATCACTCCTTGTCTAATTCCCACTCTCATAGGAACTTCACACTTCTTCTTATATAAATTCATAACTTTCTCTTCAGCAGAGAATGAAGCAACTGTCCTTATGCTTCCCACTGCATCATTCGCCACTTGACTTGCTTCCTCATACATCATCTGCATGAATTTAAGATCTAATCTTATGTTCCACTTGAAATAATAATAAAACTTCAGTATTGAAATCCTAATAAAAATCCCTGGAAGACAGCCTCATTAAGCATTTTGTCAAATTTGTATAAACAAACCTTTGCATCGGCACTGAATCCCTTGATAAACTTCAATTGAATCCATCCATTAAGGCCAATGAGAGGTATCATTGCTAAAATTATAAGCGAGAGCTGCCAGTTAGCAATAAAAGCGATTACCAAACCAGCAATTAAGGTGGTGATGTTCTGAATGATCAATCCGAGTGCATCACCAACAAGACTTCTAACTGCAGCTGCATCTGTTGATAACCTTGCACCAACAGCTCCGCTTGAGTTCTCAGAATTATCAAACCATGCTATCTCCATGTTGACAACCTTCTCAAATGTCATTAATCGAAGCCTTCTAATCAATCTAGAGCCAGCCACACCGAAAAAGTATGTTCTTGTCGGATATGCTACAAGAGAAATTACTACAAATATTAAGAACATTAATGCCATAAACTTGGAATCTTTCTTGAGCTTAAGTGGTGGTTGATAGAAAGTCTTTATCACACTAGATAAAAGCACTCCAAAAGTAGGGAATACAAGCCCATTTATTATTGCAGATATCGAACCGAGTAGCAAAATTGGAATCTCTTCTTTGTTAAGGTAAGCAAGGCGCCAGATTGGCACATCCTTTGTATGCTCAGGATTATTATTGGTCGGCTCCTCATAAGTATTTCCTTGAACATCAATTCCTATCGGCAAACCAAGCCCGATGGAAAATGAGTGACTACGACTGCTATCTCTTAAAGATGAATCTCTATTAGCAGAGCATTTCAAAGATAAGCGCTGACTTGAGTGCCTTCCATCAGCTGAAACAATAGTTTTATCATTATCATATTGAGACATTTGACCTGAACTTTGGTTCATTTCTTGCAGACGGATAAGTTGGTTGTATGCCCCATTTGGATCTTGCACGAGCTCTGTATGTGAGCCTATTAAAAAATATTTTAAAAAAAAAGACGAAACAAAAAGAAGAAAACATAAGAATTACTTCAAATGAACAATAATAATTGGAAGAAAGAATGTCATGTAAAAATATATAAACTTCATTTCTGTTTTTCATTCTCAATCATCCTTTAAGGCCAAAATACTTAATAAATTTACAACTTTGGCTAAAACATAATACCTTTTTCAACAATCGATCCCTGATGTACGACAGCAATAGTATCAGCATTTCTCACCGTGCTCAATCGATGAGCAACTATTACAGTAGTACGGTTCATCATGACTCTATCAAGTGCCTCCTGCACAATTCGTTCAGATTCTGCATCAAGAGCACTAGTTGCCTCATCTAACAACAATATTCTTGGATTCTTGATTATAGCTCGAGCAATGGCAATTCTTTGTTTTTGGCCCCCAGAAAGTTGAGTTCCATGCTCACCTACCATTGTATCAAGTCCCTAAGAATCATGAACAAATCCAATTTAACTTGTATGCATTTTGTGTTTACACATACATAATTTGATAAAATCAGTCAGTGGAGGTCAATACGAACTTGAGGCATCTTGTCAATGAACTTGGAAGCATTAGCTAGTTCAGCAGCAGCCTTGATTTCTTCCGCGGTTGAATTATCTTTGCCATAGGCGATATTCTCCCTAATGCTTGAGGTGAATAGAATAGGTTCTTGACTAACAAGACCAATTTTAGCCCTAAGCCATCTAAGTTGGAACTCTTTGATATTTATACCATCAATGAGAACTTCACCATCTTGTGGATCATAAAATCTTTCAATCAAACTAATCACCGTTGACTTCCCGCTTCCACTCTCTCCAACTAATGCTGTAGTTGTACCACTATTAACTAAAAGAGAGAAACTTCTAAATATTTGTTCATCTCGTCTAGTTGGATAGCTAAAGTATACGTCTTTGAATTCGATCTCCCCACAAATATCATCAAACCTTTTCCCATTTGTGTCATAAGCATCAATCTCTGGCTTTCGATTGATAGTCTCAAACATTTTATATGCTGCTGCTTGGCCTGCAGCAAAAGCTGCCATGCAGGGTGATGCTTGGCCTAAGGAGCTGGATACATAAATCAAAGCATTCACATAAATTCCAATGTAAATAAGCACTAAGCCATTTCGAATCACTACCATGATTATAAGTACCAATATGTATGTACAGACACAAACATATGTATATTTTGATTTCAGTTGTATTTATAAGATACAAGGCAGTTTAATTCTAATATTCTAAAGAAAACTATAATTTGATTCTTTAAATTTCAAATTCACCATTTTAAATTCTATAGCAATAGGGATAAAAATGGTGAATTCAAAAAAAGGGGACCAAGTTGTAGATATCTCAAAATATAGGGACCATGTTGCTTTTTCATCATCCAAATTAAGTGAAGGGCATTGTAGTGTTTTACTAGTACATTTACCTTTGAATACCATACCTATTATCAAAGCTTAAGAACAAAAGAGAGAAATTTGAAAAATTGACAATAAATTTAAAACTATACAAAAATATAAGAACCAAATTACATTTTCCTTATCCTTACATGATTAGTAGATTTTACCCTTTCCTACTTACTTTTATTATCAAAAACATTTTAGATCTTTTCAATCATCAAGTTAATATTGGAAGCAAATTAACCAAATTATGGAAGTAACTTTACTTTTTGTGCATAAGTAACCATTCAGATCAGTTATCCAAACAAAAAAAAAACATTCAGATCAAGATACTTACTAGGAACCAGTCAAGATTGCAAATATAACATTAATGACATCTCCCCCATTATAACCTTTGCCTTTGTCGAGAATTAACTTTCCTCCATACCAAATGCCCAAAGAGTACCCACAAAACATAATGGAAAAAACAGTACCAAGACCCAACCCAGCAGCTAGCCCCTCATGAACACTGGACGTATATGCCTTCTTTAGTGCATTGCTATATTTGTTCACTGAAAGCTTTTCCCCGGTGAAAGAAGCTACCTATAATCACAAGTAATACAATAATAAGGGTTAATTATTAAGAGGTCCCTATAGTTAACCCATAATTACTATTTAGTTCATAATTTTTGAAAACTTACTAAAAGATCCTTATTTTGAAAATATTATAACACTAAAGGTCCCTGTAAATTATAATTATTACATAATAAGTCCTACTAATGATTTCTTTTAACATTTAGAGAATATTCTGTTTTAAATTTTTTAAAATTTCATTTTTTCCCCTCTTTCTCTCTCCCACGCAAGCACACACGGCTCGTGTGGACCTGCATGGAGGGGGGGCCGATGTGCCAGCAGCTCGCCCCATCCCTCACTTTCTCACTGTCTCTCTCTTTCCCTCGCAGGCACTCATTCACTAAGAGGGGCGGGCATGCCAGTAGCCTACCCCCTCGCTCTCTCTCTCTCTCTCTCTATCTTTATCCCTATCTCTCTCTCCCTCCCTCTCTCACGCAGGCGCTCTCTCTCTCTCTCTCTCACGCGGCCCTCGCTCTCGCTCTCTCTGCTTTGCGAATCGCTGCCGACTGAAAAAATAGGGAGAAAAAAACCCTAGGGAGCAGCTGCTCCCCCCCGCCGGCATGTCAGTCGTCCTCGATGACGACCGCGCCTGAGAACGTCCCTGCCAGATGCGAAGAGCTAGAGCTCCAAGCTGGTCCCTCCTCTTTCCTGCCTCCATTATTGCCAGCCAACCCCTCTGGTAGCATCCTCCCTCCAGGTAAGTATACCTACTCCCCTCCCTCAGTGGATATTGTTATGTCAGAAAGTGGACTCGAAGTGCAGTTCAATGAGTCCTTGGGCCACAACACCCTTCCTCTGCCAGGCAACCCCGAGCTACCTCCAGATCTGGCGGTTGAGGACAATGATGAAGACGTTCGGAAGGAAAAGGAACTCTATTTCAAGGATGCAGAATACCAGAGCCCGTCCTCCCCCCATGGCCTTGCCTATGTCTCGGCTACTACTGACCCCGGCCCCCACGTCATACAGCCAAAGAAGAACACCTTGCCCCCCACTCTGCCCTCTAATAGTCAAGGTCCTCCTCTTGTGAATCTCTCCCCCTCCAAGCAAATCCCTCGCCAGCAATAACCTCCTGTCCTCGGAGCTACTTATGCCGCTGCCCTCAATGGCATGAATGATGGTGGTCAGCGCAGAACTTGCAGACCAATCTCTATCTCCCCTACCTTAGCTGAGTCTGCCCACTTGCACAAAGAAGATATTGTTACCCCTGACAAAGAAGAGGTTGACCTCATATCTAATAAGTGGAAATTTGCCTTGGTTGGGTGGTTATTCGGCAGGACAGTCCCCTATTTTATCATTGCTAGAGAGGTCCAAAAGAGATGGGGCTCTAAGCCTGGATTCAAGATGGTGGATGTTGGCCATGGATGCTTCATGGTCAACTTCACTCATGAAGAAGATAGGAACGAAGTTTGGTGTGGTGGTCCGTGGGCCATTGCCGGCCAAGCCGTGGGGTTTGATTTATGGAAGCCTGCTTTCAAAGCTTCATCGAGCTGCATTCCTCCCATTCCGGTTTGGATCAGGCTTCCTGGCCTCCCCATTGAGTACTGGGGGCCCAAAACATTAGCGATGATTGCGTCGCACGCTGGTTTTCCTATTATGATGGATGAATTCACTACAACTAAAGAGAGAGGGCTATTTGCTCGAATTTGTGTTAAAATGGATCTTCAAAAACCCTTAAGTGCTGGCACTTGGATTCATGGATCAGATGGTAGATTTTTCCAAAGATTTGAATATGAGGGCTTCTCTGACTTGTGCTTTAGCTGCGGCTTGCTGGGCCACCCTACTTCTAATTGCCCCACCAAACCCCCGCCCCCTCTATGCTCTGTGCACCAGCCACCTGCAAGTCCTCCTCTGCCTTGCTCTCCTACCCCCCAATCACAACCACTTGCCACCTTTGGAGAACCCCTACCTAATATGACATCTATTTTGGGACCTAAGCCAACTCCCATTGATGATCAGCTGGGGCCTTGGACCCTCGTACCCAAGAGAACGAGAAAATCTAAACCTACAACCCCCCACCCTAGCCTTTATTCCACCGTCAACCCCCGAAGCCATGCCCTTGGTAGCTCCCGTCCGCAATTGGTTTCCAAGCCGCCTAGTCGACCCTCTACACTCCAAATCTTTGAGCAGTCCCCCTCCACCCACCAACCGCCTCCCAACCCGTTTAGCCACCATTCCCCATCCCCCCTCAAGTCTGGCCTCTTTAGGAAGCCTATTAACTTCCAAGTTTCCTCCTCTAATAGCAAGATGCCCAAATCCAAAAGGGAGATTGAATCCAGTACTGGTGTCTTCTCTACCGGGACTACTATGATAGAAGTCAAGAGACCCTTGAAAGGAAAAGCCAAAGCTAGCAAAGGCAAAATCCGTCTCCTTTTGCCCACCGAGGACCAAATGATCGAGCATGATGAAAAGAAGCGCAAGCGTGTCCATCGACCTTCTGACTCCCCTCTGTGGGATACTTCTTCACCCTTTCCAGGCCAGGAGTAGGCCTGCTCTCACACTGATGGATAAAATTCTCTACTGGAATTGTAGAGGAGCAGTCAAGACAAGTGCTCGCAATTACTTGTCTGACCTCCTTCGCGACCACAATCCCTCCCTTCTCTTCTTAATGGAAACTAAAATGGAACTTGTCGATAGAAACTCCATTGATTCCTTGATTGGTAAAAGCTGGAGCTTTGAAGCCATTCCCTCCATCGATCGAGCTGGTGGCATCATCATGACCTGGGATGACTATAAGCTCGTTGTGCAGCCTATCCTCAAGCATAACCAAATTATCCTTGCTGAGATTCTCTTATCCTCTAACTCCAAGCTCAATGTCGGTGGTGTCTATGCTAACACCGACTCTTACCGCAGAAGAGAGCTGTGGAATACTGTCTCTCCCCTTCTCCCTAGTCCTAGCCCTTTTCTTATTGGTGGTGTTTTTAACGTCCTCATCGATCAATCAGAAAAGAAAGGGGGGAAACCCTTCTCTACTAACATGGAAAGTGAAGATTTCTTAGACTTCATGCTCTCTGGGGACCTTCATGATCTAGGCTTCACTGGTCCTGCTTTCACTTGGTGCAATAATAAAGATTATGGTAGAAGGATTTGGGAAAGATTAGATCGGGTCCTTGGTAACTCTTCTGCCCTCGATTTATGGCCTGGTATTACCATCAAGCATCTCCCTAGGATTGCCTCTGATCACTATCCTCTTCTTGTTGTCTTCGAACCCCACCACATTCCTACCTCTTCAATCAGATTTGAAGATGCCTGGCTCTCCTTTGAGGAAGCCCATTCTATTGTTCAAGCTACTTGGCAGACCTGTTAAGGGGAGCCCTATTGCTATCGTCAACAAGAAAAAGGAGAGAACTCTCAAAGCTCTCAAAGCTTGGAGCAAAATCAATGTGGGGGACCTTTCTGCTAGAGCCAATTTACTTAGCCACGTTATTGCCCACCTGCAACATAAGGAAGCTACTGCTGAGGGCCTTAGCAGTGAAGAACACCTTAATCTTCTCGACCTAGTTGCCGAATTTAACACCAATGCTGCTAGAGTCGAAACCTGGTGGAGGCAGAGAGCTAAGGCGCATTGGCTTGCTGAGGGAGACCGCAACCCATCCTACTTTCAAAAAGTTGCGTCTGGCAGAAAGCATAGAAATCGTATTAAGGAAATTACCGATGGTTCGGGATCCCTCACCACCGATAAACATGAAATCACTAATGTGTTTTTGGCTCACTTTAGAGGTAAATGGGAAGTCCTCGACGCTATCCAAAACATACCTACGGACACTGTTCTCAATCCTTGCATCAGCCCTGATGACGCTGAGCTCTTGATTCAGCCTATTACCTCTGAAGAAATTCAAAGTGTTGTTTCTTCCCTTGCTAGCAATAGAGCTCCAGGTATCGATGGGCTCACTGGGAGTTTTTTTAAGAGATATTGGTCCACTATCAGCTCAGATGTTGTCACTGCTATCCTCTATGCTTTTGAAAAAGGGTAGTTACCCCAATCCTAGAAAGATACTGCTGTTACTTTGGTTCCTAAAATCCCTCATGCCTCTGAAGCTAAGCATTTTAGACCTATTAGTTTATGTAACACCATCTACAAAATCATTGCCAAAATTCTTGTCCATGACTTGAAGCCTCTTCTTCCCTCTCTCATCTCCATCGAGCAGAGCGCTTTCATTCCTGGGAGATCTATCTCTGACAACTGTATTTTAGCCCAAGAACTTATTCATAAGCTCCACACCTCTGAAGCCTCGAATGGCCTCTTTCTTATCAAAGCTGATATGGAACAGGCTATTGATAGAATCAGTGGCTCTTTCTTGATCGTAAGTTAACTTCTCTTATTAACCTCTCTTACTAACCTCACCAGATTTCACACTGAAATAAGTTAACTTCTCTTACTAACCTCATCAGATTTCACAAAGATGACATCAAACTGAAATTAGAATTAACTTTGCTCTACCTTTGTTGGAGAGCGAGATGTGCTAAAGTTCATGGTAAGCTAGTCTAATCCTCCCGCCCTTGCGATCTCCAGCATCAACTACACCACTTCTCAACCAGTTAACCTTCGCCCATCCAGATTCCTCTAGAGCCAGCCAAGCCCTCTCAGGCTAACCTATACCTTCGAAGATAGCTGGCTCCCTCCAAAATCTAGATGGCTGAAGGTCAATCTGGACGGGTCGATCAAAGGCCATGGTGTTGCTGGAGTGGGTTATCTTATTCGAGATAGCTATGGCCAGGTGTGGGAAGCGGGAGGTCGCAGGACCCTCACTGGCTCTATTCTCAAAGCTGAGTTATTGGCTGCTTGGGAGGGTGTGAAAGCTGCTACCTCCTGGAGAAGCAAAGTAAAGTGGGTCAAGGACATATGGCTCGAGAGCGACTCTACGGAGATGCTTGACCTTATTTCCTATGCCAGCAACACTGAGAAGCGCAATGCCAAAACCGAGATGGACTTTATTGCTCAACAGATTGCTGATCATCTCTTTGATTTTTCGCTCTATACCATGTCTCACCTTTGCAGAAATGCCAATGGGGCTTCAGACTTCTTAGCCCACCTCGCTTCCTCTGGCGATTTCACTTGGGTGGGGGGCATGCCTCTCCCTAATAATTTTTGTCATCTGCTATTGCAGGACGCTCCTAATTTCCACACTTTCCATACTGTTAATTGATCCTTGGTCTAGGCCACCATTTCAACTCGTGTGCTCTTCCACGAAGGGGGGCGAGCACATTAGCAACCTGCTCCCTTTCCCTCTTTCTCTCCTAGCGAGGTGTTGGCAACGACAAAATTAGCGTCAACAAGGTGTCGGCGACAAGTGCAAGGTGGCGACAATGAGGCAGTGGCGGATAGCAAAATTATAAAAATTTAAAAAAATATAATAGTAAAATTGAAAATCTATTAAATTTGACAGCAGAAGGACCTTTTATGTAATATTGGGTAAACTGTAGGGACTTTTTAGTAAGTTTTTGAAAGTCACAGACTAAATAGTAATTATAAGTTTACTACAAGACCTTTCAGTAATTAACCCTAATAATAAATACATACCTACATGCATCTACACTAAAAAAATCATTTACAACTTACTATTCGTATTGAGCCAATTGTTTGCTCCACAACAACTGCAGCATCACCATAAGCTGCTTGGCCCCTTGAGGCCATCTTAGCCAATACTGTGGACATTAATCCACCAGCAATGACAAGAAGTGGAATAATTGACAACATCACAAGAGCTAAAAGCCATCCTCGTATAAAAGCAACTATGAAGCCCCCAAAAAATGTTGAAGTTAGTTGAATGAACTTTCCAACCTATAGCGCAGTTTAAAGGATATCATCAAAATGAGCATCTTGCCATTTTTACTTACAAGTAATTTCATTGGCGTTATACACACACCTTCTCACCCATAGCATCTTGGATTAGAACAGTGTCCCCCGACATCCTTCCGACTACTTCTCCTGTGTTTGTCTCTTTATCAAAGAATGCAACTTCTTGCCTTAATATAATTTTTAGGTATAAGTTCCTTATCCTTGAAGCTTGCCTCTCTCCAGTGGCCATCCAGCATGCCACCTCTGTAAATAAGAAAATATTACCCCCACTTCTCAGAAAAAAGATCATGTAATATAGTTTAGCAACCATCGAATCATTAACGAATTATGTGGAAAGATATACTTACGAAGAAAGGATGCCACTCCCGAACCAATTGCTAAATAGACAAACTCAAGTGATGCCTGCAGAACATAAAAGGACCAGAAAAAAAGGCACATCAATTAGAATGGAGAAACTTTTGTACTAAACAGATGGCTTTAGAATACCTAATTCTGAAAAATATAAGTTGGCAGAAAAGGATTGAGCAAAATTGTTTTATATGCAATATTTTTCCAATTATTTGATGGAGTGAGGACATGAAAACATCGATCAAGGGAGCAAACCTTTGAAACTCTGAGAACAACATCATGGCGACTTGGTGCTCCACCAAAAGAATCTATCAAATTGCCAAACAGAACTGTCATCAGAGGCAAAGCTGCCCCATTTGCCAGACCTCCGACCGACCCAAGAATCATCAGAAAAATATCAGTCGAATCTGCAAAAGAGAACAGCCTGTAGAAGGGGACAGTCTTTTGATTCTCTTCCTTCCCACCATCCCCTTTCTTTTCATCCCCCTTTACAACTGAGCTGCTGGATGATGAAGCCTCAGTATTCCTTTCTGGATCACCAAGCCGCTCATTCTCTTGGGGTGTCACCTCCGAATGACTAATGTAGTCCTTATGCTCCATGCCCTTTTTAATGTGTGAAGAGATTGATCGAGCTCTCAACAAGGTTTGCCTTTGATATTTATATGCAAGTTAGTGTCAGCAAAATGAACCAACATATATACCTAAACGCTTCAATAGATCCTGTAAACTTTCCAAATAAAAGAAAAGATGGATTCCTCACTAAATCTTCAAGACAAAAAATTAAAAACAACAGGAAAACAAGATATGATCTCCAACAACAGAAAGTGAAGAAGTCATCTTCCACCATAATATTTATTGAAAGAGACCCAAGCCATAATATTTAACAAGCAAGATAAAGAAAGATTAATGACCAAAACCAGAAACCCAAGCCATAATATTTGTTGAAAGAAAAGTTTCATTTAAAAAAACAAATTTGAATTTTTTCATGGGTATCAAAAAAAAAAAATCCGAGATGTCAAACAGCAAATAAGCTTGTGTTCAAAGGGAAGATCATGAACTCCTTGAAACCAAGCACCCCCCCCCACCACCACCATTGGCAAGATAAAGGAAGAAGTCGTATTTTATTTCAAATCCGATGGCTATTCACCATTTCACCATTGAAGACAAGTTGGGAATGAATGGAAAACAGCATTGAACCTATCCACCATTTGACCATTGACGGAGAGTTGGAAAACAATGGAAGACAGCATGGCTCCCATTAAGGAAGAAGATGATCGCATTAGGCACTCACCTTGAGAAAACCACTTCCACATTGTGAGAGCTGATGAGGCAGTAATTTATACTTGGAATAATTCTTCTATGCCAACACTAATTGAATTGAAGTCAATCTCAGTCCCCAGGGTGCCTGCATTTCTTGGCCAGCAAGCTCATTCCAGACCCAATAATATTGATAGATACTGTTTTTAATCGAGCAACCACTAAAATGTTAAGAGTTGAAGTTGTTTAAACAAATGCTGCCATAGTTGTGGTGGGGACACCACAATTGACCGTCCATTCATTCCTGGTAGAGTTTATCGGAGATCTAGCCACGTTGCTTCGATCTGGATCGATTGACTACTAGGATAGATTTGAAAAGATGGATGCTGCGAATCGCTGATTTGGTGGATTGGAAATCACCCATTCATTTTGATTGATTGGAGATTCTATTTTGGGATGATTTTATTTCTCGTATTTATTTTATATTAGTTGTTTCTAATTTGTGATTGTTATTTTAGGCATGTTATCTAGTACTTCCTCATTTGTGTGAGGAATTTATTACATCATGTATTTTTTCTTATTTTCTTATTGAGTCAGTTTGTATGGAGGCCTATATAAACGTCTCAATGTTATTCTTAATGCTGAATAAATTTGAGTTGTATTTTTCCTTGGAAATTATTTAATTCTGGAATAAATCGATATCCTGAATAGGGAAGGGCTTGGGCCTTGAGTGATAATCCTATTTGCGTTCTTAGATCTAGGTTGCCGGTTCAAAGTGATGACGTCGTAGGTTTTTACATCACCGACGACGCGCCTGCGCAGACTCCCGCGCCGACTACAGTGACGTGAGTACATGCCTCCGCTCGCCGCCGCCGATCGCGCCCAGTCTGCTGCCCCTCGCGCCCCCCGGCGCAAGCGGACCCGCCGCCCTGCGCGCATTGACTCGCTGCCCGGCGCCCGCCGATCCGAGCCCGCGCCTGCGACGCGTACCTGCGACACCAGCGCCCGCCACCGCGCTCGCCCGCTGCCCGCCTGCGCGCCGCCCGTGCGCGACCCCGCCCGCCTGCGCCAGTCGCGACCCCACGCGCCCGCCTCGCTCGAGCCCGCCGCGCACCGCGCGCCCGCCTCGCCAGCTTCGCTCGCGCCCGCGCGCCCGCCTCGCCAGCTTCGCTCCGCCCGCGCGCCCGCCTCGCCAGCTTCGCTTCGCGCCCGCGCGCCCGCCTCGCCCGCGCGCCAGCTTCGCTCGCGCTCGCGCGCGCATCGCTTGCGCGCCAGCCTTGCCCGCGCCAGCGCACCCGCGCGCCCGTTTCTCGCGCCCGAGCGCCGACCTCGGCCTATTTAGAAGAATTACATTTTGGTCTTTGAGTTTTCTGATTCAGATATGAATTTTAATAAAATTTTTAATCTGATAAAATCAAATAATCTAAATTTTTCTACTCGCTTGTAATTTGCTCAAACTTATCCCATCTGTGCGACCTTTTATTATTGAGTGATTTTCAATTACTGTTGGTTAAATATTGTGACATCCCTAATCCTATTCTCCGTTTCTGACTTGTTTAAAATCGGATTGCGCCCTAATCTGAATTGGTAATTTCTCAATTACCTTCGATCTAATTTATTTAAAATTTTAAAAGTATTTGATTTTACGAGCTTAATTAATTTCTCAGTTATCACAAAATTATTTTCTGATATTCAAGCATTAGTTTATGAAAATCTGTTTTATAAAATTGCTGATCTCTAAACTGTATCGTCATTCATCCGTCCCACATAAAAATGGTTTGTCACACACGAGATTCAATGTTTCACCCATTGCAATAAATTTAATAATAAATTTATCTTTCCTCTTATGTTCTTTAGAAAAGTTTACCAATGTAAATCGTTCCCTAGTATTGACAAATCTCTTCACAAAGAGATCTTCAAGCTCAACCTGTAATAACCCGCTTAACAAACACCAATTAATATTTATTTATATATTTTCTGGATCTAATATAAATACATTTGTAACTCGATGATTTCAAAATAATTATTGCATTAAAAATTGAATCTGTGAAATTGTGTAAATAAAATATTATAAAAATATTAACTTCCCTGGAGCTTCTTTTTGCCTTCCTCCGACTTGCTATCTCTTGAACCATCAACAGGTCCCGCCCTATGAAATTCTCTTTTTTCTATAAATAGGTCCTAAATCCCTCAGACAAAATCACAACCTCTAGCTTTCTTCTCATATCTTATACCCTCTCTTAAATACATAGTTTATCTCAATACGATTTCTCCTCTTCTTCTTCCAGCAGTAAAACTCTGTTAGAAGAGATAAGTATTCCAGCCCCACTGAGTTTAAATTATAATCAATAATTCCTTTTATTAACTCAATTTGGTTAACTTAATCCAAGTTGATTCATTTAACCAATAATTAACCTGTTTAACCATATGAACCCATTTAACTAGTGTCAGCTCGCTTAACCCGTGTCGACCCGCTTAACTCAAGTTGACCCATTTGACTTGACCTATTTGACCTAAATTGACTCATTTGATTTAAGTTGACCTGTTTAACCCATTTGACCCAAGTTGACCCATTTAATTCGAGTTGATCTGTCTAACCTATTTGACCCAAATTGACCAATTTGACTCGAGTTGATTCACTTTACCTAAACTAAAATTGCTCAACCCAATTGCACATAAGTGTAACCTAAGTCAACATGTTTAACTTAAACTAACATATTAAACTCAATAGTGATCTATTCATCTTGAACTCAATCAGCATAATCTTAACCGAATCAAGAGACATTCATCAGCGAACTATTATTCTGTCTCTCATCCAAGTAAATAATTTTTATTGAACTTAGAACATCGTGGCTATTAAATTAAATTAACTGATATACAAGATGATATCAATTATATTCTGTGGGCTACATTCTGTATATTCTATGTAGCTTGATGCTGATATTTTATTAGGCTTTATGTCGAGATATTATACGGAATTATATTGGACTTATGTATCCTAAGATATATAATAATATAATGTGTTAGGGTTCGGTGGTTGACGAACCACCTACTGGATGAGTAGTATCATGTGGGGGATGTACCTGTATCCTGTTATCCTATTATATATCATACTGATGATGTATTTGTTGAACCTATTGTAACACTAGTGACGTATCTATTATTTTTGTTATCACATTGGTGATGTATATCTGCTGATTTTAACTATTCATTGATGTAAAACCTATTACATATTAATCCATATATAAAACATAATACATGATAATATTATAAGATGATAAAATAATATTATAAAGTATTCTGATATCCTAAACTGTTGGTATTTTGAGCTATAAAGCTCTATCTGGCATATTATAAAGTGAAGGTCGTTCACTCTACCTGTGTGACTGACCTGTTATTTTTCACATAAGTAATCTGCTAGAAGAGACTGCAAATCCCCAAAGTTAATGTTTCCCTACATTTGTATAGGATTCAAACCGTATATGTCTCATCCATAGGATGGCAACACAAGCTTTCTTTTCATAGTCATTTGTTTCACTTTCGACATATGCTTCATTGATTTCTATTTCAATACTGAGATTCATTTAATTATTACGATCTCCTTGAAAAAATTATTCATCTTTGTGACACCTTCATTGGTTTTGACTATCCCTTTTACTCTCTAAAGGGACAAGCATTTGTTTTTGAAGGAGACTAAAGTGGTGTATTAATTGAATAACTTTGAGGCACTTGTTATAGTGGCGGCCTTGCATTAGCAGCAGCTTCTCAATGGCAATGAGCTCACTTTTGCATTTCTTGATCACACTGATGCATCATTGGTCACCATCTTTGCAAACTCCACAACTAATGATCAACCAAATTGGCTTGGATACCACCTATCACAGATTTGACCCTTATAATTATCTTAACAAACTTGTTTATCATAGATCAACCAACCTGGCTTGAATACTATCTGTCGTAGATTTCACCCTATAACGAATAACTGAACTTGTTTGATTCGTGCCGCTTCCGAGGTACAATGTTATTTTATTAATATTTTAAATTTATCATATCCAACACTAATTTTAACCTTAAAAATTAATTTTTTACGAGATTCTCGGGGTTTTCGGGGTCTTCGGGGTTTACGGGGTCTTCGGGGTTTACGGGGTCTTCGGGGTTTACGGGGTCTTCGGGGTTTACGGGTTCTTCCGGGTTTACGGGGTTCTGCGGGGTTACGGGGTTTTTCGGGGTTTTCATGCTGGCCCAATTTTTGCCATCTTCGGATTTTATTCCATGCTAGCCTACTAAATGTAGGAGGGAAAACATTTCAGCCCATTAATGCTGGGAATTTTTGATGACTGATTCAAAATTTCGGTGGTGAAATTATTGTTTGATATCTCACGAATAGTGCTGGCCTAACAGGAAAGATTTCCTTCCCCAACTTGAATGGTGTCACAAATCTTGATCACTATTAGCCCAATGATGCCAGTTGCACGTCCAATCTTCCTGGCCAATGGAGATTGTTAGTTGAACTCCTGCAGGCATGGTTCTGTTGGGGCTCAATCCCAAGTCTTTGATGGATGTCAGTTACTTGTTTATACAACTTACTTTACTCCCCCCATGGAAACACATGTATCTATACTTATTCACTCAGTACTCAAATACATATATCTTTGCCTACAACACTCACTTCAATAAAAATTAAACTCATAACAAACTAAAATAACTAGCTCAAGCACTGAAATAAAACTTAATCGAGTTATTCTAGTGGCAAGCTGGATATCCATGGCTTCGTTGCATTGGTTGTCCCAATGCTCCTGCATCAAACTCCACCTTTTAGAAAAACTTGATCTTGAGTTCCAAATCTAGAGGGCTGAGATCTTCCAAATTGCATTCTCCACGTGACTAGAAAAACCTAGTTCTCATTAACCACTTCATGTAGAAGCGGTGGCAAGAGTACACCTAGATTGCAAACATAATAATACGCACCTACAGAAAGCAATACCTACATAGATAATGGCGGCCCAAAAATTTAAGTACATACGCTATTTATAGACAGGCAAATATCATCCTAAAATAAATTTATGCAATATGGGACTAAACAAACCAACTAAATATTTAAAATATATAAATAAAAAACAATTGAACTAATTTAAACTCCTAATAAACTCTATAAATAATAAAATAAAGAAAACTTAAAAATAATCCACACCTTTCATCTAGCACTGTGGTAAGGTTTATCTGATTTGAACCATGACCATCCAACGATCTAATTATAATCAAAAGAACTACAAACTACCAGTTTGCAAATGAAAAAGCATGTTTCAAATCTTCTAGTTCAAGAGCGAATCTACATGACCATACATAAAAGTCCACAATGCCAAGCAGTTGCTGGTAAGAAAGCTGCATCAAACTATTTTAAGAGGAAGGTCAGAGGTGAGTGTAGATGAAGAGAATGAAAGATCACGCATATACCATTTGAAACATGTATGATAAGTATAGCCACAAACAAAAGCTTAATCAAACGAATATCAGATTGATTGTAGTGCAAAATAGAAGTAGATGTAAAAACGCCAACAAGCTTACAGGACTGCTATTATGATTGCCAAAAGATTGTTAGTCATATTTGAACCAAAACAGTATGACTCAAAAAAATGTTTTAGTTATATATGAATTGGGAGTAAGTGAAATACCTCTATGATTGATGTCTCAAACCAATAAGTAAAAAAAGAATAAGAATAAAACCAAGAAAAGAACAACCCTTCATCAAGTGCAGCCTTAAGTCAGTAGCCGGACCCTCACCTATGCATACCATAACAAACTGTGATACTGGTAAAGCACAATCAGCAGCTGCTTGCCTTTTTTGCTCAGCCTGCCATCAAGTATTAATATTAAGAAAGAATAAACACTACATTGCACTAATTCGTGACTTGATTTACAAAAACAAGCATAAAACAAGCGAATAGAATTATCCCGCACAAATAAACAATTTGCCTAGATACGGCATATATTTTGGTTAATATCGTCTACATCTTGATATGAGTCATAGTAGCTTGAGAAGCTTACATTTGATAAGAATTCTACTTCTTAAAAAATTACTCTTATTTAAAATTGTGAGTATAGGCTCACAAGAGCTCAGATTAATAGCACTCCACAATGTATCACTTGAACTAAGACCTATGGAAAGACAGCTAAATTGTGACTTTTTTAATCATGTATAAGAATTTGTGATTGTTCAAATATAGTTAATTAAAATCTGCATAAGATGTGAAATGAAATTGATAATTGTATTAATGTGTATGATGGGAGAATAAACTAATTTTTTATGTTAGAGTTTCCGTAGAGTAGTAGAGTAAATTTATTTTTTGTTATTTAAAATGTTATTGTATAGAAGAAATTGAGGTTTATTTGGCCATGACTAATTTGATGTAGATGCATACAAATTTAGAGCTTCTGAGACAATTACAAAAGACTAAAATTGGCATTACAATATAAGAAAAAGGAGTTATATTAATCCCAATTTTGACTATTGATACACTGTAAAATATCTTTGTAGCTACAAGATTGAGGAAAAAAATCCAAGGGGAAATAACCAACAAAAATATTGAAGGGGCCAAATGCTCTAATATTGAAAATGGTATGGAACGACGATAGATGATGATGTCGAAGAAGAGGCAAAGCAAAAATAGAAAGGACAACAAGGATTTCAATGATTTTCACGTAACGTTTTCTTTACCAATCTTTTTCGGAATATCAATCCCTTTCGGAATCTTTAACCTTAATCTATTCTAGAGCTAAATTGTACACAAATGTAAATTTTCATACATCAAAAGGCTATCCAAATATTCAGGTACATGATTAATATATAGGGGTCAATGTCATCCTAGCGTAAAAGTAAATCATATAGGACTTAACAAACCCACTAATTAAAAATAAATAAATAAATAAAATCTAACTAATTCAAACTTATAACAAGCTCCATAAATAATAAAATAAAGATAATATGTATCAATATCATCCAACCATAACATAGAGGAGGATCTAATTTGGATTGTCAATCATTAACAAGTCCCCATCAATTCTTCTTGAGTTGGAATAGCTCAATCTCATTGAGTAAGGGCCAACTTTGCTAGGGTTAACTTCATCAGATCTCCATTAATCTTTATGTCCAAGTGATCAAGTCAACATGTGACAACTCCTTTGTTAGTATCTCCAACTCCAACTCACCCGAAGAACACATACATCTCCATTGATTCAAATATCACTGATATCTTGATTTTAATAAAAGTTATCAAACTATTAAGAACTAATTGATTTGCTTTTAATTTGAAGTAGATTTGACTAATGAAAACTCATGTGTAAATTTACTCAAATAAAAATGTAGAAGGCTAAGCCTCATTAGATATTATCATTGGGTCATGAAAACTAGTGAACCTAAAATATTGAGTAAAACAAACCTAGCACCCAACACAAATTCTAATATTAAAATTAAATTTATTTGATATCTTATATACACCTCCTAATATTAAAATAAAAAAAATTTCTATCAAATTTATAAAATAAAATATTTTTTGTTTTACTCAAAAATAGTTATCCAACTAAACAAGGCTTTAGTCGACCTCACTTAACAATCTTAATTTATAGTGGTTGATGAAAAGAGCACACACTTGAATTTAGAACCCTCACTCTAAAACTTAATGATTACAAATGAAAAGGATAGATCTTATTTATAATTAACTCCCCTTGGATGACTCGGATTCTAATCCAATGGTTGCGAGGAGCATTCAAGAGTAATCTAAGAACATTCAAGAGCATTCAAGAATTTGTTTGAATACAATACCACACAATATGTAGGATACATAGAAGGTGTAGAAACCTCTTTGCCTTCTTCCCTTTAATTCGAGTAAATTTATTTCTCCGAATTAGTTGCTTCAGTAGCATTGCAAACAGCTATACTAATGAAGTACTTGATATAAATTAAAGTTTCAGACAACTACAACATAAATATCATTTAGGTCTCAGAGTTTGAATTTTTTTTATTTATTTTATTGACTATTTCATATGGATATCTAAGTTTGATCTCATTTTTTTTTAAAAAACTCTCTCTCCAATTATATATACAAACTAGGACTGTAAATGAACCAAGATGAGTTGAATAATGATCTGTTTAAGTTCATATTTATTTACTAAAATCAAGCTCAAGCTTGCTTCGAGCTTGGTTCGCAAACACAAAGGCATATTTGGGCTTGGTTCATATAGTTTGCGACATTCACTAATGTATTCACGAATGAAATCATATATGTCTAAGTTCATGAACACAAAACCTATAGGCATGCTTTTATATATTAAGAATATTAACATATTCATGAATAAACTCATTATTATAATTCATGAATTTTTTTACTATTAATAAATAAGATATACTAAAGTCTTTGAAAAAATACATCAAACCTTATAATTAAGTATATCATGAACTTCAAATGAATAATTCATAAATATTAATAAATTGAATGCTAAAATTTTCAAATCCGTTCATTTACTAATTGAATTTTTAAATTTATGTTCAAGCTTGTTTGTAAATATTAACAAGCTCTTATCAAATTGAACATAGAGCTGTTCAATAAACACTCAGTTTATTTACAACTCTATAAACCAACAAGAACAAAGAGACCAAGGCAGAAACTTTTGTGGCAGGAGAGGACTTGACAGCCGAAGAGATTATTATCATTCACTCAACTAAAAAAGATGAAAAGGCGATAATTGAAACAATCCAAGAAAACAAGACATTTGTTTCAATGTACTCTTGATATTATATCGTGTTATCTAGACATCTTGGCATCTAGATATCATTTTTTGAATAATAATTTCACAATTTTTATAAAATTATTTATATATATCATCAAAATAAATAATTATTTTTTCTATATAATATAACATCAAAATAATATTGAACCAAATGACGGCTATATTTAACTTTATGATAATCATTTAGGAATTACATGATACTTGTTTCGCAGGGGGCTAATGCATTTTCTATCTATAGTCTGCATATCTCTTTAACAGAAGGAAATTGCATTATGTAGTATTTAGATTTAGAACTTTTGATATTTACATACATAAAGAAAGCCATATATATTACCTTACAAAACAACAACAGTACTTGAAATATAGTAATCCATTACAATTGATAAAGAACAAAAGTTGAAATAAGATCAACAAAAAATGTAGAGTTCTACTATGTAGTAGGGCTTAAGTGAAGGGCTACCAAAGAGGCATAAGCTCCATTCTTGATGTTAATCAATGATTCATGTTTTCCTTTCTCTATGATTACTCCATTCTTAACAACTGCAATGAGATCGGCGTTCTTGATAGTGGTGAGCCGGTGAGCAACCACCACTGTCGTCCGGCTAATCATCACTCTGTCTAATGCATCCTGGACAACTCTTTCAGATTCGGCATCAAGAGCACTAGTGGCTTCATCTAGAAGTAAAATCTTTGGATCTTTCACAATGGCACGCGCAATAGCCACCCTCTGTTTCTGACCTCCGGAGAGCTGGACTCCTCTCTCGCCTACCAATGTGTCATAGCCCTGCAGTTATTTCATCCAAGATAATTAGTTTACAATTTTGAATAGTAAAGCAATGCGCCCAAGCACAGTAGTCAGCAAGATAGATGCAACAAATAATTTCTAATGTGCCCAAGCACAGTAGTCAACAAGATAGATGCAGCAAATAATTTCTTAGAGAATTATATATAAAACATCATATTTATTACATATTATAGAGTTTATACTTAATTCTCAAATATTTAAAAACTTGTAAAAAACTTCAATTATAAATTACACTTTACATACTCTTATCACTTTTCCTAAACATCTTTTGTTAGAATAGAATATTTTGTTTATACGTCCATTCTTTTACGAAGGGTGTCATAGCTCACGTGACGAAGTAGATTGACATCAAATAGGATCATCTACTTAGCTTTGACCAAGTTTTAGATAACCATCAATTCAAATTAATGACCAAATATTTTTTTTTTTAAAACAACATATTTCCATCTCATTTAAATCAATTACTAAAATCCAATATTTTTAATCATGGTTAAAACAAGGGTCAGACTTGAATAAAATACTTAGGGGTGGCAATTTTTGACTCAACCCATCATCCTAACCCAAACCAAACCCAACTTAGTTAGATATGAGTCGAGCTTATATGGATAAGAGTCATGAACGAGTTCACCTGAATTTGAAACATCTAAGAGGACTTGTGGTGGGGACACAACGACATCGGACCGTCGATTTATTCCAGACAGGATCTACACTCGACGTCCAAGATCTTACCGCGTGGCGTCAATCTGGATGGAGGAATGATATCTACAGATTTGGCAGCAGGCACGATTAGTGGCTGATTAGTAGATTGGAAATTCCCATTTAAATCAATTTATTGATTTGAATGAGAATATACCAAATTTTGGGCTGATCTCGTTTATTTCCTTCTATTTTTAGATATTCGAATTTGACATGTTGTAATCAGTTTTTATTTCCGCATTTATTTCTACAATTTGAATTTCGATTGTAATCGTCAATATAAGGGGAAGAACTAGTACTGTTTGTTTTGGTCTGGAAATGAAATCAATTTAAGTTTGAATTATTACGTGCTATATCCCGGTGAAGGGAAAGGTTAGTGCCTTGGGTGAAAATCCCTAAATACCTTAAAGAGATTTAAGGTATTTTCCCAACCTTTCTTAGATTTTAAAATAATTTAAGCTCAAAGAAATCCAGGCCCTTTATTAATCTCAGCCGTAAATCCCATTTTTCTTCTCCCTTTTGTTGGCTCGGCCCAAACCCACACGTCAGGCAAGCGCCCGCCTCCGCCTTCGCTGCGCCCGCCTCTGCCTCCGCCTTCGCACCGCCCGCCAATCATCGGCGAGCGCCGGCGACTTCGCTGTTGCCGCCGATCAGACCCGTCGCCGCCGCACACCTCGGCCTCGTTCGGCCTGATCCGCGCCGACTCCAATGCTCAACTCCTGTGCACAGCACCGACGGCTAGGCCGGCCCTCGCAGCAGTCCGGCGAGCTCGCCGGCCACCGCGGGTGGCCGTTGCCAGCTCGATCCGCGCAAACGACCTTCATCCCGCTTGGTCCCGCAGCGCTGTCGCGTCTGCCACTCTTGTCCGCCTCCGTCGTCGCCCCAGGCGGCATGCCAGCCACTGACCGACGTCGGCGACCTCGCCGTCGACGCTCCAGCCGCTCTGCTCCACTCCACCACCGGCGACATCCCTAGCTCGGTTCGACTTCGCCGCACCCGCACCCGCTCTGTTTGTTGCCGCCACTCCGCCGCCTTCCCCTGTTCTGCCACTTCTCATCGCCCGCTCAGCTTGGGAGATTCTCGCCGCTCGTCCGCCTCAGCACCATCAGCTTTGGTCGCTTGACTCGACCCTGTGGTGTTGGAATCTCGACTTGAGGTAAATCTGACCATCAGCTAAATATTTCGAATATCTTGCAAGATCTCGTAATGGTGTCTGCTATTGGGACTGCTTGATTTGCTCACCCGTATGAACTGAACATTATTGTGTGAAATTACTGTTGAGTAATATTACATTGTGAGAATACCCATATTACTACGTATCCTCGCTTTGACTTGCTAAGATATGGTTGCCTTAAATCATTGGTAAATTTACTAGATATCATTTGCGCTTATTTCTAAATATTTGAAATCGATTTACTTCTCGAACCTGTGATTTCTTAATTATTACATAACCATCACTAGTAATACTTTCGAATAAATTTTATGTTCATCTGCTAATTTATTTACTGATCTCTAATTAGGATTGCATCACGTATATTGTCCCATCAACTTGCATACAGGTTAGTGAGTCAATCAAATTATGACTCGCTAATGACCCATCTATCAAAATTAGTATTTTTCTTTACAATATTAATTTTAATATTAATTATTAGATGTGCATTACATAATTTAATTATATTTTTGATGTTCTTAATTAAATTTTGTGATTATATTAATTCAAAATAAAAAATATTGAATTCATCAAATTTTGACACTTAAAAAATCATAATAAATAGGTTGGAGAGTCATCACGTAACCCATTTATTAAACTGGTAAGATACGGGTCTTGATGTTTTACCAACTAGTTGAGTTCGAGTTAAGTTTAAGTGGGATAGATTAAAAAACAGGTTGACAAAAACTCGACAAACCAACCTAAATTACCATAATTAAAGATACTGTAATCGTAGCAAGCAAAATGTATAAAGTGTAATTTGTAATTAATACTCTTTGCACGCTTTGTAATTTTTGAAAATTATTTGTAAAATTTATAATATTTACTAAATATAGTATTGTATATGCTCAAAATTCTATATTACTCATAGAGCTCCTAAAATTAATCATTAATATAACAATCAATCTTCTTGTTTCACATTCTTCATATTTTAAAAAATGCACGATTTCTAAGTAGAAGTGTAGAGGACTCATCTAAGTCTTATTACCATTCGTCAGATCCCCAAAAGAAATACTAGAATCCATCCATCCATGATAATTGTCGTTGAGTTTAGTGTTATATTGGTGGGGGCACCACGATCGACCATCAATTCATTCCTGGTTTACCGTTGACGGCCGAGATCTAGTCACACTGCTTCAATCTGGATCGATTGACTACTAGGATAGATTTGGAAAGATGGATGCTGCGGATCGCTGACTTGGTGGATTGAAAATCTCTCATTTATTTTGATTAATTGAAAATTTCATTTTGGGATGATTTTATTTCTCGCATTTATTTTATATTAGTTGTTTCTAATTTTGTGATTGTTATTTTAGGCATGTTATCTGGTACTTCCTTATTTGTGTGAAAAATTATTACATTATGTATTTTTTTATTAAGTCAGTTTGTATGGAGGTCTATATAAACGTCTCCCTATTACTCTTATTTTCTAATGCTGAATAAATCTGATTTGTGTTTTTTTCCTTGGGATTATCTGATTCTGGAATGAATCGATATCCCGAATAGAGAAGGGCTTGGGTCTCATGTGAGAATCCCTAAATTCCACCCGCTCCAGCTCTCCATCCGGGTTCGATTCCACTCATCTTACACCCCTCAGCATTCCCCTCGTTTCATCGCTCACTCTGCTTGCTGGTCTGTGTTCGCGGATCCAGCTGGCCTACGACGTGCCGACTATGCCGACGCGAACGTAACGCTGCCTTGTAGCTCAGATAGACGCCCCTGAGCAACCCCTTCAGACGCTCCCGCGCCTCGCGTGCACAGCGCTTTGCACGCGCCGCTCGCGCGCCTTTGTCGGTCGACGCGACTGCGTCGCCCGACCCCTACGCCGCCTCGCCGCCTGCGCCTGCACGACCGTGCCCGAGCGCACCCACCCCCGATTCCCCGTGTGCGCCAGGCTCCCCGTGCGCCCGCGCTTGCACCGCACAAGCCCACCTCCGCCTGCGCTCGCGCCCTGCGCCTCACGCGTTCGCCTCCGCGCGCACCTGCCTATGCGCCCGGCACGCGTGCGCCCAACGTCTGCTGTCGTTGGAGCCCTTTTTTTGGGAAATTACATCGTGGTCCCTGAATTATCTGACTCAGGTACAAATTTCAGCAACCTTTTAACCTGATTAAATCGAGTACTCTGAATCATTCTGCTCACTTGTGATTTGCTCGAATTTATTCCGCCTGTGTGACCTTTCATTATTGAGTGAATTTAAATTACTGTTGGTTAAATATTGTGAGACCCTTAATCCTGTTCCCTGTTCCTGATTTGTTGAAAACTAGATCGCGCCCTAATTTGAATTGATAATTTTTCAATTACCTTCGATCTAATTTAATTAAAATTTTGAAAGAAATCAGTTTTGCGGGTTTAATTAATTTCTCAGTTATCACAAAATTGTTCTATGATATTCTAGCATTAGTTTGGGAATAATCTGCTTTATAAAATTGCTGATCTCTAAACTACATCGTCGTTCGTCCGTCCCGCATCATATATGGTTAGGGTGAAGTTAGTCCTCAAGGGTCATAATTTCCATTATAATTTGCACTAACTAAAGCATAAGGTGGACACTCATTTCCTTCATTAGAAATCTAAGAGTGAATGAATAGGAAGATTGACCAGATATTTTTAAGATTTGGGGTACTACAAGTAATATTGAAATGTTGTGAGAAGACTAAAAAGTAATTAGCAAGATTTCAAGAGTTGATAGAATTTTGCCCTAATAAACAAATGCTCCTTCTTTCTGGTTCCCTAACAGATCTGAAGGCGTATTTTGTCGAATGCAAGTAAATTTCACTAAACATGCTAATGAAATAATTTTAGAATAATGATAGACAAAAGTGTTTGTCGATGAAGAGCAAACCTGCTGCAAGCTACACACGAACTTGTGGGCATTTGCTGCCTCTGCAGCTGATATAATTTCAGACTCAGTGGCATTCCCCTCCTTTCCATAGGCTATGTTCACTCGAATTGTATCATTGAACAAGACTGGTTCTTGACTCACCAAACCCATCTGCTGCCTTAACCACCTAAGCTGGAACCTTTGAAGCTCTATCCCATCAAGCAGTATATGGCCCGAATCTGGATCATAAAATCTCTGTAGAAGTGCTATTGCTGTTGATTTTCCACTTCCACTCTCACCGACCAATGCAACAGTCTGTCAAGTAGAATGGAAGATATTAAGATTGCAAGCTTGCTTTAATGAGTTTATGGTTTTTTTTTACATTCTTTAAAGATTTTGCCTGAGGCAAGAAACACATTACCTTTCCGGATTGAATAGATAAGCATAGATCTTGAAATATTTGGACATCAGGTCTAGTGGCATACTTGAAACTAATATGTTGAAATTCAATGTTGCCTTTAAGTGTTTCTAAAGTCACGCCAGAATCATCATCGGGGTTGATTTTAGATTTACGGTCCAAAATTGCAAACACAGAAGATGCAGCAGATTTGGCTTTGCTAGAATCTGGTGCTAGGGAGCTTGATTGTGAAATTCCCATGGCTGCCATTGACAATGCAAAGAAAACCTGCATGGAAGATCAAAATAAGTATTAGCTCAAGAAAATGTAAACTTGTAATCATCAAAAATCTTATTCCAACTGCTTGAAATCAGCTTAGGATACACCATGTGCTCATTGACAGAATAAAGCAGCAGGCATGGACTTGTTCAAACTTCATCAAACTAAACAATTACTGTCTGCTGTTAATTCAATTTTTTCCTTCTTTCCTCCTCCGACTTTCTAAATTATTCAAAAAAAGAGTTCTACACATCTACCTAATCGCAAAAAGTGGTGTTACAGCAAAGTCAATATAATAATGGAAGCAATTTAAAAACAAAATTACTATTACAAGTTCAATGCAAAGGAATTTGGCCACTAGAGACTGCAGATCTATGATTATGCATTCCTAAAAAAGATACACATCCTTTTGTCACAAAATCTGTGGAACAAGAATGCTTTGCTAATATTATAGTGAAACATCACCAACACCACCACAACGAATGAATACTTTCACCTACCTAGCATAAAACGAAAATGGTTCTATGATATCCTAGCATCGTCACGTAATTTATGCCTGACCACTATCTCTAAAAGTTTTAAACTATAGCTCAATAATTTAATTCCTCTATAGTTAGCATAATTGTATAAATCACTTGTATTTTTGCAAATAGGTAGTAATTCTCGGTAATATCAGCACAATGAAAAAAAAGTTGAAGGATGTACAGGTAAACTACCCAACTTAAATTTTTTGTAAAATTGGCTTTTGTGAAAACTTTAATTTAGGAAATAAATAATTGTCAATTTTGCAGAGGTTGAAAAAAAAGAACAAAACCAGTACAAGCATTATATATATATATATATATAAGAAGTCCATACTATGCATAAATTCAGTTAGCTAGTATGAGAGAATGAGAAGCTATTGCACATGAGATGGTGTGCATTGGTTTTAAATCTTTCCAAGTAGGAAATTACTAGAGTTTGAAGCATAGTTTAAAATTTGAAATATGTACATAAGAAAGCTAAATAGTTAAACTAGAGTTTGGTGACTAAACATATAATTTATTGTATGCATTTTGTAGGTTAATACAGTAACATTTTAATAAACTTACTCAGAATTAGTCACAAAATTCTGTTCCAAATAGGAAGTAACATTTATTTTATGATGCAATAGACTATACTATTATAAAATATTTAATGTAGTTACTCACATGTGCGTCAGTAAATTTATCGAATCATATTAACCTTCTCAATATAAACAAATCATAAAACTACACACTATTTTTAACCTATCACTTTTCTTCGTGTATCTTTCAGGGAAAATCCATAACATGCAGACATTAGGAAATAATATTTTTTCAACTCTCCACGAAGCTAATTATTCCCTACATTTAATTAAATAAAGGTAAATGACAAATATACTGTGATTTTTGTTCAAAATATTCAAACAAATCATTCATTAGGAAATACATAAACTCAAAAACATGATGCAACATTAACTTAAATTGAAAGTGATGCTTACCCGAAATACTTTGCCAAATGTTGTCTTCCCATCTTGAACTAGGTGAGCTCCAGCATAAAAACTTGCAGCATATGCACAGAAGAGCAAGAAGAAGGAAATTCCAAAACCAATGCCACTAATCACTCCTTGTCTTATTCCAACACTCATAGGAACTTCACACTTCTTCTTATATAAATTCATAACTTTCTCTTCAGCAGAGAATGAAGCAACTGTCCTTATGTTCCCCACTGCATCATTAGCCACTTGACTTGCTTCCTCATACATCATCTACATGAATTGAAGATCTAATTTTATATCCAAATTGAAATAATAACAAAATTTCAATATTGAATTCGAAATAAAAATCCCTATACGACAACCTCACTAAGCATTCTGATAAATTTGTATAAACAAACCTTTGCATCAGCACTAAATCCCATGATGAACTTCAATTGGATCCATCCATTAAGGCCTATGAGAGGTATCATTGCTAAAATTATAAGCGAGAGTTGCCAATTAGCAATAAAAGCGATTACCAAACCAGCAGTTAAGGTGGTGATATTCTGAACAATCAGTGCTATTGCATCACCAACAAGACTTCTAACTGCAGCTGCATCTGTTGATAACCTTGCACCAACTGCTCCGCTTGAGTTCTCAGAATTATCAAACCATGCTATCTCCATGTTGACAACCTTCTCAAAAGTCATTAATCGAATCCTTCTAATCAATCTAGAGCCAGCCACACCAAAAAAATATGTTCTTCCTGGATTTGCTACAAAAGAAACTACTCCAAATATTAAAAACATTAATGCCCAAAACTTAGAATCTTTCTTAAGCTTAGGTGGTGGTTGATAGAAAGTGTTTATGACACTAGATAAAAGCAGTCCAAATGCAGGGAAGACAAGCCCAGTTATGATAGCAGAAATCAAACCGAGTAGCAAAATCGGAATCTCCGGTTTGTTAAGGTAGGCAAGGCGCCGAATTGGCACGTCCTTTGTATGCTCAGGATTATTATTGGTCGGCTCCTCAAAAGTACTTCCTTGAACATCAATTCCTATTGGCAAACCAAGCCCCATTGAGAATGAGTGGCGGCTGCTATGTCCTAAAGAAGAACCTCTACTAATAGAACGCCTTAAGGATATCCGTTGACTTGGGCGCTTTCCTTCAGCTGAAACAGTAATTTTATCATTATCATATTGAGGCATGTGACCTGAACTTCGGTTCATTTCCTGTAGACGAATAAGTTGGCTGTACGCTCCATTTGGATCTTGCACCAGCTCCGAATGTGAGCCTATTCAAATTAAAAAAGGAAAAACAAAAAGAAGAAAACATAAGAATTACTTCAAATGAATAATAATAATTCAAAGAAAGAATGCCATGCAAAATTATATAAACTTCATTTCTGTTTTCATTCTCAATCATCTTTCAAGGCCAAAATACTAAATAAATTTACAAGTTTGGCTAAAACATAGTACCTTTTTCAACAATTGATCCTTGATGTACGACAGCAATGGTATCAGCATTTCTCACTGTGCTCAATCGATGAGCAACTATTACAGTAGTACGGTTCATCATGACTCTATCAAGTGCCTCCTGCACAATTCGTTCAGATTCTGCATCAAGAGCACTAGTTGCCTCATCTAGCAACAATATTCTTGGGTTCTTGATTATAGCTCGAGCAATGGCAATTCTTTGTTTTTGGCCCCCAGAAAGTTGAGTACCATGCTCACCTACCATTGTATCAAGTCCCTAAGAATCATGAACAAATCCAATTTAACTTATATGCATTTTGTGTTTACACATACACAATTTGATAAAATAAGTCATTGGAGGTCAATACGAACTTGAGGCATCTTGTCAATGAACTTTGAAGCATTAGCTAGTTCAGTAGCAGCCTTGATTTCTTCCATGGTTGAATTATCTTTGCCATAGGCGATATTCTCTCTAATGCTTGAGGTGAATAGAACAGGTTCTTGACTAACAAGACCAATTTTAGCCCTAAGCCATCTAAGTTGGAACTCTTTGATATTTATACCATCAATGAGGACTTCACCATCTTGTGGATCATAAAATCTCTCAATCAAACTAATCACCGTTGACTTCCCGCTTCCACTCTCTCCAACTAATGCTGTAGTTGTACCACTATTAACTAAAAGAGAGAAACCTCTAAATATTTGTTCATCTCGTCTAGTTGGATAACTAAAGTATACGTCTCTGAATTCAATATCCCCACAAATATCATCAAACTTTTTCCCATTTGTGTCATAAGCATCAATCTCTGGCTTTCGATTGATAGTCTCAAACATTTTGTATGCTGCTGCTTGGCCTGCAGCAAAAGCTGTCATGCAGGGTGATGCTTGGCCTAAGGAGCTGGATACATAAATCAAAACATTCACATAAATTCCAATGTAAATAAATACTAAGCCATATCGTATCACTACCATAATTATAAGTACCAATATTTATGTACAGACACAAACATATGTATATTTTTATTTCAGTTGAATTTATAGGGTACCAGGTAGTTTGGTTCCAATATTCTGAAGAAAACTATAATTTGAATCTTTGGATTTCAAATTCACCATTTTCAGTTCTATTGTATTGATAAACAGTAAGGATAAAAATGGTGAATTCAAAAAAAGGGATCAAATTATAGATATCTCAAAACATAGGACCAAGTTGCTTTTTTCCTTCATCCAAACCAAGTGAAAAGTATTGTAGTGTTTTACTAGCACAATTACTTTAAAATACCATATCAATTATTAAAGCAAATAACAAAAGTGAGAAATTTGAAAAAATGACAAAAAAAATTGCAAATTTCCGAAAACATAAGAACAAAATCACCTTTTACCCTATACTTACATGATTAGTAGATCTTATCCCTTCCCTACTTAATTTTATAATCAAAAACATACTAGAACACTTCAATCAAGAAATTAAAATAGGCAAGAAACCATTCAAAAGCAAGACACTTACAAGGAACCGGTCAAGATTGCAAATATAACATTAATGACATCTCCCCCAGTATAACCTTTGCCTTTGTCGAGAATTAATTTTGCTCCATACCAAATGCCTAAAGAGTATCCACAAAACATAATGGAAAAAACAGTACCAATACCCAACCCAGCAGCCAGTCCCTCATGAACGCTCGACGTATATGCCTTCTTTAGAGCATTGCTATATTTCTTCACCGAAAGCTTTTCCCCGGTGAAGGAAGCTACCTATAACCACAAGTTCAATATATAAGCATAAGTGGATACTTACAGCATGCATCTATACTTAAAAAAGCTTTTACAACTTACTGTTCTTATTGAGCCAATTGTTTGCTCCACAACAACTGCGGCATCACCGTAAGCTGCTTGACCTTTTGAGGCCATCTTCGACACTACTGTGGACATTACTGCACCAGCAATCACAAGGAGCGGAATAATGGATAACATCACAAGGGCTAAAAGCCATCCTTGTATAAAAGCAACTATAAAGCCCCCAAAAAATGTTGATGTTAACTGAATAAACTTTCCAACCTGTAACGTAGTTTAAAGGATATCATCAAAATAAGCATCTTGCCATTTTTGCGTATAATTAATTGCATTGGTGTTATACACACCTTCTCACCCATAGCATCCTGGATTAGAAAAGTGTCCCCTGACATCCTTCCGACAACTTCACCAGTGTTTGTCTCTTTATCAAAGAATGCAACTTCTTGCCTTAATATGGTTTTTAGGTATAAATTCCTTATCCTTGAAGCCTGCCTCTCACCAGTAGCCATCCAGCATGCCACCTCTGTAAAGAAGAAAGTATTACCCACACTTCTCAATAGAAAAATCATTTATTATAATTTAGCAACCATCGAATCATTAACAAATTATGTGGAAGGATATACTTACGAAGAAAAGATGCCACAGCTGAACCAATTGCTAAATAGACAAACTCAAGTGATACCTGCAGAACATAAAAGGACCAGAGAAAAAAAGTCACATCAATTAGAATGGAGAAACTTTTGTACTAAACAGATGGCTTTAGAATACCTAATTCTGAAAAATATAAGGTGATGGATAAAGGGATCGAGCAAAATCATTTTATATGCAATATTTTTCCAATTATTTGATGGAATGAGGACATGAAAACATCGATCAGGGGAGCAAACCTTTGAAACTCTGTGAACAACATCATGGCGGCTTGCTGCTCCTCCAAAAGAATCTATCAAATTGCCAAACAGGACTGTCATCAGAGGCAAAGCTGCCCCATTTGCCATCCCCCCGACCGACCCAAGAATCATCAGAAAAATATCGTTCGAATTTGCAAAAGAGAACAGCTTGTAGAACGGGACTGTCTTTTGATTCTCGTCCTTCTTCCCACCATCCCCTTTCTTTCCATCCCCTTTTACCACAGAGCTGCTGGATGATGAAGCCTCAGTGTTCGTTTTTGGATCACCGAGCCGCCCATTCTCTTGGGTTGTCACCTCCACCGAAGGACTAATGTTGTCCTTATGCTCCATGCCTTTTTAAGGACTGAAGAGATTGATCAAGCTCTCAACAACGCTTGCCTTTGATATTTATATGCAAGTTAGTGTCGGCAAAAAGAACCAAAATATATACCTAAAAGCTTCAATAGATCCTGCAAACTTTCCAAATATAAGAAAAGAGGGATTCCTGGCTAAAATCTTCAAGACAAAAAAAAAATAGAAACAGCAAAACAACATATGATCTGAGCCGACAGAAAGTGAAGAAGAAAACTCATCTTCCAACTTAATTAAGAAGCAAGATTAATGACTAAAACCAGAGACCCAAGCCATAATATCTGTTGAAAGAGAAGTTTCAGTTTAAAAAAAAAACAAATTTGAATTTTTCCTTGGTATCAGAGAAAAAAAAGAAAGAAAAATCCGAGACGTCAAACAACAAAACATAAGGCCAGCAAAATGAAAAGGGAAATAAGCTTGCGTTCAAAGGGAAGATCATGAACTCCTTGAAATTAGCAAGCAGCTCCCCACCACTAACTTTGTCCCCCTTGTGGCCTCATGCAAGCCACAGGGAAAGATAACAGAAGAAGAAGCGCTTTATTTCAAAATCCCGTGATTCACCATTTCACCATTGACGGCAAGTTCGAAAAGAATGGAAAACAGCATGGCACCCATTAAAGAAGAAGATGATAGCAATGGAACTCACCTTGAGAAAACTGCTTCGCACACTGTGATAGCTATTGAGGCAGGAATTTATACTTGGAATATCTCTTCTGTGCCGGGCTGTTCGTCTGTAAAATTTAATTTAATAAATTTAAATTTAAATTTAAATTGAGGTATTTTTTTATTAAAAATTATAAATAATATAAAATAAAATTAATTATTATATTAAAAGAATGTCATATAAAATTAATTATTATATTAAAATATAAAAAAATATAATATAAATTAATTATTATTTTAATCATATGTACGGAATATAGAATATAAAATAAATTTAAATATTATTATTAAATTTTATATGTGATGTGATATATTAATTTAAAATAAAATTAAATTAAATTTTAATTTTAAATAAATAAACAGAACTTAATTAATAATTAAATTGAGGTGCAGTCAACCTCAGAGTCAGGCCCCGGGGTGCCTGCATTTCTTGGCGAGCAAGCTCATTCCGGACCCAATAATATTGACAGATATTTATTTTCAAAAATAATAATTATTATAATAATATTTATAAATATTTATTCAACGTGACAGATTTAGTTCAAGAAAATTGGTGTTTTGACTTATTGCAATGCTCGATCTTTCGTTCCGATTTTCTACGTAGAAGGGTAAAATACATTTTGGTCCCTTTATTTTGAGATTCATAATAGTTTTATTCGTTGACTTTCAAAATTCAATAATTTGATCCATTTATTTTATAAAATTTTAACATTCTAAAGAGATTTTTCACAACTCCTCTAAAAATATTTGTATTAATCATTTATATTTATTTCACATTTTATCTATATTATAATAAAATAATCAAAACTATTTAACAAATAGTTTTCTTTTTCTTTTCATCCAAAAAAAATTAAAAAATCACAAAATATATTCCAATTCAAATCCCAAATAACGAAAACTCATATTCACAATTTCTAATGATAGACCAAAATGTAGAATTTTTTTTTTACGGTGATTAACAAGAATATAACTAGAGTTGTGAATGAGTCGAGTAAGTTATAGTCATTTAGTACGGCTCTATCCAAAACAGTTTAAGCTCGAATCAGCTCAAAATGAATTCTGAGTAGGATCAAAATTAGTATATATAAATTTTTAAAAATAATTATATTATAAATACATATAAATATCTAAAAATATATAAATAAATAGTAATCTATAAATTTAATTATTTGTTTTGAGTCATCTTGAGTTTATATTGAATGAGTTTGACTCAAACTCAACTCAAAATAATTTGAGCCAAGCCTAAATTCAAATAAATTTTGAGCAAACTCTGAGATTTGAGCTATTTAAAAGAAATTAAAACAAATTATTTGACCAATCAACTAATGCAATTTTTTAATTTCTCCTAAAGTTATTTAAATGCCAACAGTCCTTTAAATGTGATGGCTAGATTGATGTTTCTAGAAGTCAAGGTTCTAGAAGTCAAGAGAATATTGCTGATCAAACTAACAAAAAATGTTAAAAGAATAAGATGTCAGGAGCCTTAAGAATCATGATCAGAGATTCTCTTATTCTTATTATATATATATATATATATTATTAAATAATAAATAGAATGAATTACATTTAAATTTTTATATTTATAACATAATTTAATGTGATTTATATTTTTAAAATTTTAATATTTTGACTATTATATACTTCTTGTCAAACGAGACCTTATTACTCCACAAAGCTCCACACAGAGGATCTTGATGCTCCCACTACTATCCAAAAAAAAAAAATGCTCCCATCGAGTCACGACTCACCGATCATTCTGTGTTCGAAGCTGTGCCAGCTCAATTTTAATATTTTTTAAAAACCTATCTGTTAGAATATGCAAATTAATGAATAAAATACACTGTTTTTTTTATACCAAGAAATATGTTGAAATCAAAACTCGGTAGTTTTTTTAGATCGATTTTGAATCAGTTTTCACTGAATTCAATTCAAAACTAGTGAAATTTCACCATTTCAGCCGAATTTTAAAAACTTAATCTCCGCATTAAGGCTTCGTTTGGTTCAAGATTTTTTTAGTCTAACACAAATTTCAATAGTGAAAATTAAATTTATTTCACATCAAACACAAATATAAATATTATAATTAATTTTATTTTACGTCTTATATATTTTTTAATATTAAAGAAATATATTTTTTCTCATTTAAAAAAAAATTGAACAAAAATAAATTTAAAAAATAATTTTACTTTCATATTTTATATATATTTCACTAAAAAAAATTATTTACATTCAATGTAATATTTAATATTTAAATAATTTTATTTTACATCATAATTTTAAAAATTTAAATATTTTAAAAATTACATCAATAAAATGAAGTTTAAAGCTGACATTTTTTACTTGTAAACTAAAAGTCGAGAAAAACTATGAAGTCAAACTCGATGAAAAATGGTTAGTAATGGAGAATGCACTTAAGAAAAATAATAATAAAATTGATGAAAATTCTTTTCGAAGTTCTGGATAGCAGAAGTTTGATGTGGAACAGTGAAGTTGAATAGCGATCTGTCAGTAGAAGTGTTAGGGTTTTGACTATTTTAGCTCTGTTTGATTAGAGGAAAAAAAATAATTTGAAAATTTTTTATAAAAAATTTTAAAAAAATATATATGATGTGGAATAAAGTGAGTTAGTTATATTAAAAATTATGTTGGATGTGAAATAAAGTAAATTTTAATATTGAAATTTGTATAAAATGATATATAAAATAATTTTTAAAATTTTTTTTTAAATAAATTTAAGATTTTGGCTACAGATAAAATAAGTTATTTTTTTAGCCAGTTGCCAAACAGAGCCATTAAAAATCATCTTGAATTTTTTTTTAAATAACAAGACATATTTTTTGTTTTTTTGGTTAAATTGTATTCAAGCTCCTCAAATTTAGAAAGATTTACAAATTAATTTTAACTTTACAAAAATATTGACTTTGCCTTTATCTGGTTAGAGGAAAAAAAATAGGGGCATTTACATACATACCCCTTGATTCATCTTGAATTACATATTAAACCCCTTATTTTTTAATTTTACTTCACCCCCTAAATCATCCAAAAATAACATATCTAGGCATTTATCATGATTTTTAAAAGATTCTTTTTGTTTATTATAATTATTTGGATATTTATTACTAATAATAGGTATATACAAAATATTATGAACATATACAAAATATTATGTATATACAAAATATTATTTTTGGATAATTTAGGGGGTGAAGTTGTAAAATTTAAAAAAAAAATTTAATATGTAATTCAAGATGAATTAAGGGGTATGTATGTAAATCTCTCAAAAAAATATTATCACAAATTTTAGAAAAATATATATGATGTGAAATAAAGTGAATTAATTATATTAAAAATTATGTTGGATGTGAAATAAAGTGATTGTTTAATGTTAAAATTTGTATAGGATGAGATATAAAATAAATTTTAATATTTTCTTTAAAATAAATTTAAAATTATGATCATACGTAAAATAAGTCATATTTTATATCCTGTTGTAAGTCAAAGGCTAAGATTATAAAAAAGCTGCAGTTTTAATTACTTTTTCATAATCTTATTATTTTTGCTGAACTTTTATACTATAAATTATGAAATTTAATTATTTTTTACTAATTTGAACTATTTATATATTTTAAAGTATCATTATATTTCTGTCTTCACATTTCTTAATTAAGAAATTTAACAACCCCCCACCCTCTTCAGCTTTTTTATATTCTAAAAATTTAAAATTCTAAAAATTTTAAGGGGCGTGTTTGGCAATTACTCAAAAATAGGCAAAATAATTTTTTAATAATATTTTAAGTTTATTATAAATTTTAATAATTTTATTTCACATCAAATGCAAATTCTAATCTTAAAAATTAATTTTATTTCACATCCAATACAAACTTTAATTTTAAAATTAACTTTATTTCATATCTTACAGACCTCCTAATATTAAAATAATTTTTTTCTCATCAATTCTATAAAATAAAATATTTTCTCTTTCGTTATTCAAATTTATCCTTCAACCAAACAAGTCCAGTAATAATTGAAAATAATCATCCATCTTTTTACATAATACTTTTACAATCTTACGAAAAAATTTTAAAACATAGATGCAATTAATTGTTTTTTTTTATAATGATAACAAGATATACCTTTTTTTATCTTAGATAACAAGATATACTTTTTTTTTATCATAGATAACAAGATATACTTAAACGGTGGGGAAAAAAATGCTTGGATGGTGTGGTTTAGTCAATTAACAAAACCATCAAAATTTTTAATTGCGATCAATTAACAAAACTATCAAAAATATTTGAAATTTTCATTTGATTTGAATAAAAACTAATTAATGGAATTTAAAGGCAAAAATTAAAAATAATTATGTAAAATAAAGCTAATTTGTTATGTAAAACTTTAAAAATTTAAAATAATATGGATGATTATATTAAAAAGTATATGAGATGTGAAAAAAAAAATTTATATTAAAATTTTTATAAAATGTGATTTATTTTTAATTTTTATTTTCTTTTAATTTGAGCTTTAATTTATTTTTTCTATATACTAACTAACCATAGTTTGGGTCTCAAAAATTCCAAACCTTTTTTATAATTATTTCAAATTTATAAGAAACTTGAATAATTCTATTTCAATTTAACATAATTCTAATATTAAAAATCAATTTTATTTAATTTTCAACACAATTTTAAAATAACAATAACCTTAATTCACATCTTACCTATATACTTTTTAATATTAAACAACTTCAATATTAAGTTTGTATAATAATATAATTTATTAATGAGGCTTTTGTGTCAAAATTCTAAAATTACATTTTTTTCTTTTTTATAACCCCTCGTTTGTATCTTTCTGAAATACATAAGTAAAGAATTAAATTGCGAGCAACTAATAAATTTATGAATCCAATTATCTTCGCGTGATGGTGATTAATGATAAAATGACATGAGACACCGATCTAATTCACCTATAATAGCTAATTAAATTATAAAATGATTAGTTTCAAGATAAATTTTGTAGTGTTTTTTTTTATCTAAATTTTTCTTGCATCGAGAAATGCATATGAGATATTGATAAGCATGGTAAAAAGTATTTTTAAAATTAAAATTTAAAATAAACCATAAAAAGAATAGTTGTGATATAAGATTTTTAATATTACATTATCTCTGTTTTATTATATTAATATCTTCTAACTTTATGAAGATTAATGTGAAAAGAGCAATTATATATATGTATAATACATACAAATATCTAACTTAAAATATACAAGGGCAGTTTTTTTGGTTTATCTTGACATTTATGGCAAAAAATGATTAATTGATTACTTCATGGATGATGTCATTTGATGCTGGTAATAGCAACCTTTTGTGGAGCATTATATTAAAAACTTTGCATTAAAGTCCTACAAATATGATCTGCATTGCATATAACTACAAAAAGCTATATTCATTCATATAAAAATTTTTCTATTAAAAAATTATAGGATCAAGTACCTTACATAGTACAAATCATCTAAAATATATAATATAATTTAAATATCCCTCTTTACAAAAAATTAAATTAAGTGGTGATAATATTTGAAAAAATATAATATTTAAAAATATAATAATTAAACATTCATGCATCCGTTTCAATTTTCGTTGTTTGAACTTCTGAAATTTTTGGATAAATTCAATTCACCTACGAAAACTTAGCTGATAGATAATATTTCATCTAATTCACTTTTTGTATTTTTTAGTCAAATATTTTTTGTCATTTTCATCCAACTAGAATATGCCTAATTATATCAGAGTGCAAATGACCCTTTTATCCTAATATTTCATGACCAGAATCCTCCCACAAATTTTCTATAAATAAATAAAAGTCTGTTTATTTGTAAAATTAAATTTAACAAGATTAAAATTAAACTTAAATAGAGATATTTTTTAATTAAAAATTATGAATGTCGTAAAGTAAAGTTAATTATTATATTGGCATGTGTGAGAGATGTGATATAAAATTAGTTATTATGCTGGGATATGTGAGAGATGTGATATAAGTTAGTTATTATTTTAATAATGTATGTAGGATGTGAAATAAAGTTAATTTTTAATATCAAATTTTATATGTGATGTGACATGTCAGGTTAAAATTAAACCAGATTAATTTTTAACTTGAAAATAAACAGGGCCAAAGTTTGAAAAAAATCTCCACTATGCTGCAACCATCTGTTGGGAGTACTAATTTGCGAGTTATTAGATATTCGGTGTTTTTTACACAACTATTCTCTCTCTTTTATCTAAATTTGTTTTTCTTAAAATGCTCTTGGATTTATTATACTACTCATTTTAGCTTCTAAGAACTACTACTATATCTTATAAATTTGTTTAAATTTTTTGATAAATATATTTTTCTCTGTAAAGTTTTATTTATTTCTCTATTTTTTATTTTTTGTACATCATACAAATCTAAGAAAATTTTGAAATTTGTATCATAAATTCCTGAGTTATTTATACACCTTTGAAAAACATTGCAAGCCTTTTTGTAGAGTATCTCTCTCTAAAAATTTTTTGAAGTCAATGCTTACTCAAATTTAAGTTGTTTTGAGATTTTTCATTAAATTTGAACTATTTTTTCACTGTCTTAAAGTTCAAAAATTAATTTATGTTATTAAAATATATTTCAACTAAATAATGATATTTTTACAACTATTCATTGCATTAATGTTGAATTCAAGCTTAATACGGGCATTTAGAGAACGATTCATTGCATAATAAATTATTTTAATAGTATACTAGCAATTATAGTAATATTCAATCATTTTTGACTGTATTTGAAGAGAATATAAGAAATTTAATTTTTATTTTATATATATGAAGGTATTTTAATATAATACTCTGATTAAATAATTAGTATTTGCTATATCGATATATTTTAGCCGAAAGCAGATATTTGGAGATTTATTAGGGACATATAACTGAGTTTTAATATAATATAGGTAATTATACAACTTTTGATAGTATATACATATATTTTAAGTTATTTGGCACTTTGAGAGATTGATCTATGACATATTAATGTATTTAAAATTGAATAGTGATATTTTTATAACTATTCACTAGGTTAACATTAAATTCAAGTCGAATACAAGTATTTAGAGTATAATTCATTGCATAATAAGTTATTTTAATTGAATACTAGCAATTATACAAGTATTCAATAATATATCTTTAAAACGCCAAATATTTATTTTCGGCTAAAATACATCGATATAGTAAATATTAGTTCTTTATTCAGAGTATTATATTAAAGTGCATTGATATAGACAAGATTAAAATTAAATTACTTATATTCTCTTCAAATTCAATAAAAATATTAAATACTCATATAATTGTTAGCATTCAGTTAAAATATCATATTATGTAATGAATCAATCTCTAAATGCTTGTATTCGGCATGAATTCAACTATAATGGTGTGAATGTTATAAAAATGCTATTATTCAATTCAAATACATTGATATATCATAAATCAATCTCTAAAAGTGTCAGAAAAGTTAAAACACATCACTATACTATTAAAAAAATGTGTAATTGCTGGTATTATATTAAAACTCAATCATATATCTCGAATATATCGTTAAATGCCTGTTTCTGCTAAGATACTTTGATAAAGTAAATATAAGTTGTTTAGCACTAGTACTATGATAAAATACTGTGATATAAATAAGTTCAAAGTCCAATTGCACGAATAATTTCAAAATATATTAAAAAATTATTGAAAGATCATATAGCTATGAGAATTTTGTCAAAATAACTTATTATGTAATGAATTATGTTTAAATGCTTGTATACGGCTTGAATTCAATATTAACACAGTGAATAACAGTAAAAATGCCACAATTCAATTGAAATATATTAATATATCACAAATCATTCTCTAAAAGTACATAATAAGTTGAAATATATCGATGTGCTAACAAAAAAAGGTGTAATTACTAATATTATATTAAAACTCAATTAGATCTCTCTAATAGATCGCCAAATAATAATTTTCAACTAAAATACATCGATATTGCAAATATTAGTTGTTTAATCAGAATATTATATTAAAATACCTTAATATTAATAAAATCAAAATCAAATTGCTTATATTCTATTCAAATACAATAAATAATTATAAGATCAAAGAATTTGAGTTGAATAGTGATGTTTTTGGAGCTATTCATTGAATTACGTTGAATTCAAGTGGAGTACAAGCATTTAGAGTACGATTCATTGCATAATAAGTTATTTTAA